>CM059220.1:11455172-11695172 GCA_030347435.1 Clarias fuscus
GACTCTCTGTCAGGGAGGGGAACATGTTCTATGGCCCCTTTGCCCAGCAGAGTCTGTAACTCCTGGGCCAGCAGATGTGCTCGGTCCAGTTTCACGGAAGTGGAGACCACGCCGTTGAAACGTGGACGACGATGTGCAAACTGAATCCTGTAGCCTGTGCCTACAGTCCTTTGTACCGAAGCAGATACGCCTGGCAGTAGTTTCCACGCTGCCAGCTTCTCCGAAAGGGGCACGAGCTTTGACACTTCGGCTGGATGGCGGGGGTGTTAGGTGTTGGGTATCCTGAAGTAGAACCGCCATGGTGTGCAGTGAAGCGCCAGCCTGACCTGCTGCCTGAAAAGCTTTTCCCACCAAAGCAGATGTCAATCTACACGGCTTGGAGAAGAGAGTAGGCTTTTTCAGGGAGGATGATGTCCCAGGAGAGAGATAGCCCGCAAGCGTCCCTTCTATCTGGGGCATCATCATATAATCACATGCTTTCGCATCAACGATATTCGAATAAGTCGAAGTCGATGGCACAAAAACACGCGATGAATACGGCTTGCTCCATGAAAGAGTTAATTCATCATGGAGGTCACCAAAGAAGGGGAGAGAGAGACGTTGATGCTCCTCCCCCCGGCCACCCGACAGAAACCTGTCGTCCAATCTCGAATGCTTGGGGGAATCTCGCTTCTGCGGCCAGTCGATATGCAATCGCTCGACCGCACGTGTTATAACCTCTAATAATTCCTCATAAGCTCTGTCAGCACTGGAGGAGCGTTGTGAGGAGGCTACTTCCATGGAAGCGAGAGAGGAGGATTCTTCTGCTCCTTCACAAGAAGCGCCGGAGCGCGCTTGCGAAGCGGAAGCTAAAACTTCCTGATCCGGAGAGAGCAAGAGAGAAATTGGAAATTCCATCTCGTGCGCGTCTGCCAGATCAGAACGCGAGCCCCAGGAATGCGCCGCGGCTCGCGGTTTCTCTTTAAAAAAAGCGAGCCGCGCGTGAAGCACCTTAATAGGGAGAAGATCACAGTACTCACAGTCTCCCTGAAGCCCGAGGCGAGCGTGTTCTTCCCCCAAGCACTCGAGACAAAATTCATGAAGATCGCCCTCCGAAAGAGCGTCTCTTAAGCAACTCCGCCATATCGGTGAGTTAATGCTGTTATTTTATTTTTGCTTTCGTTATGGCTTGCACATGCACATGCAAACACAAAGCGGTCCTGAAGACAAAAAGATCTGAGGATGTTTCCGGTTCACTCCTATTTATAACCTGCAAGGGCACCTTATTCTGTGACCTCATGCCTGGCAAAGGTTATAAGCCGAAGGTATTCGGCGGTTTTGACATGCACAGGCTTCACAACAAGCTTTTGAAAGGGAACAGCAGAGAATTGTACACAATCAGTTATATGAATGTACAAAAGCATTTGCAATTTGATCAAAAACAATGAGTGTTGTGCATAAGTGACTAAATTACGTGGCGGTTGAACAAGTAGTTTTGAGAATTCACTTTCTGATCTGAGAAATGCTCCAAAGCAACCGAGAAAAACTGTAAAAAAATAAAATAAAATAAAAAAAGTGGGAAAAACTATACATGTATATCATCACTATATCATGTCGGTCCTGTGTGTTGGGCCACAGATTCTCATCCACATCACAACATATATTTTCATATATAGTTTAAGCTTATCACGTTTTGGATGCTAACAATATATTACCAAGAATCCAAGAAGTAAAACAATAACATTTAAAATGAACTTATCACATTACATTCTATTTTTTAAAATGGCATCCACAAAAATACTTCAATACTTTGTTGAACAGCTGATTATAATTCAAGGGATGTAAACCCTCTGGAGCATTTATCAAGTAACCTTGAGGATCATATTTCTATTATTGCAATGTTCCTTGTGGCTCTGAGGAATTGTGTTCAACCAAACGATGCAGAAAGAAATTTCTTCAGATAAGAAACACATCATTCTTAAAGGATTTTATGATTGTCTAAATTTTGGATCAAATAACACTTGAAGATGTCAGTCAAGTGGATGACACACACAATACAATGAAATTTTTGTCAGTTTTAATATATTAAAAAAGAATTATGCTTTATCCATATTTTGTTGTTTATTCTCTCTCATTTAAGTTACAAAATATTAGCAACTCAGCTGATTCACATGTGTGGCTTTAGCTGGATGATCATATCTCGAATGCTGTCTGTTAACATTCAAACACTTTACAACCACAGGACACAACTGGGTTTAGTCAGCTATGGGAGTTTCAGCAACATTTCAAACACAGATCTTGATAGTATTGCTGAGGTTCTACTAAGGCAAATCCCTTGGTCAGAAGAGACCTATATCTCTGGTAGCTTGAAATTAAGAGCAATCAGAGTTCAGTGAAGGCGGGGTTGAGAGCATTTAAGAATAATAGATCCAGTGGGAAGAGCCTTAAGTGGCCGAAGAGCAATTCAGCAGCGGTTCTATGATGTCTTTGCTCTTAACCAAGTCTAGTATATAGTGTAAATCAACATTACATTCTTATATATGATTTAACAACAATAATAAATAAAAAAACAAGCAAAACAAATACACCTTGCTTGTGCCTAAAAATGCAAATTCCATGTGCTCATCTGTTCTGTTTGTCTGAGTTAAAAGACAAAGACCTTGTGAAAAATATTTTGAAAAACGTGTACTAAAATGACCAGTTAATGTGAAGTACATATATACTGTCCAGCCAAAAAAAAATCATACATATTTCTATAATATTTAATTTGACCACCTTTTGCTCTGACTGTGGCATGCATTTGCAGTGGCATTGTTTTATTAAGCTTTTGCAATATCTCAACTTTTATTTCTGTCCAGAGTCTCATTAATTTCTCTTCAAGAGCACATATTGATAATGGGAGAGTCGGCCCGCTGCGTAAAGTCTTCTCCAGCACATCCCAAAGATTCTTGGTGGGGTTAAGGTCGGGACTCTGTAGTGGCCAATGCTCCCTGCGCCACTGTTTTACAATTAGAGCCTGCAGAATCCTGGAATCGTCATTTTGGAACATGCCTGTGCCATCAGGAAAGAAAATAATCCCTTGATTCAAAGCCCTGGTAATTCTGTGTATTCAGGTAGTCAGCTGGCCTCATTTTTGAGCACATAACATTGCTGAACATAGACCTGACAAACTTAAGCAACCCCAGATACTGTTCCCACAACCTGGTATTGTATGTGTTCGGCATTATATATCACTTCATCCATCTCTCTTTTACTCTGATGCAACCATTACTCTGTAATTGGGTAAAGATGAATTCATCAGACCACATGGTCTTTTTTTTCCCAGTATTTGTGATCTCTCATTATGCTCATTCAGGATGTTTTTTGACAATAATTCCTCAAAGATTATGGTTCACTACTATTCTTTCAGGTTTTAAATCTCCTTAGTTGTTTACTTTGCTTAATGCGGGCCGATTGTTTGACCGTTCTGAAACAGAGTAAGTCCTAAGTAATAAGAAGCTACTCGCTGCATCAACTAGGGTTAAATACTGTTTTGCTACCTTAACCATATTAATCACTGAATTATTTACCTAATGGAAGGCTCTTACCAATTTGATCATTCAGGTGGTGAGTTTTTTTGTTGTTGTTGTTGTTGGCTGGTCAATTTATTTATTCATAATAATAGCAAGTATTGCATTATTTTATAACTGAATATGTTTTATTTAATTACATTAATATTATTTTTAAAATCTCCTATATATTAAATTAATTCTGGTCTCCAAAGAAAAAGATCTCTGGAGTTTTATAACATTCATTGCATTTTAAGAGGTCCTTATGAAAACACTTGTTTTACAATAACCCATCTAAAAAAACAATTAATTAAATACCTAAATAAAGTTTGTCATCTGTGTCCATGTACTATATAGTGAAGAAAGTAGAGCAGCATTGCCAAATGAGTTAAATTCTGATCTAAGCTGGTTTAAAAGTTGACCCAAAGTCACAGAAAAAAAATTCTTCTCATTCCATTATGTCAGTGGACTGACTCAAAGTTAAATCCATGGGGATTTGTTCTTCATGGTGGAGTGGATGGATACAGTTACTGCATTACCTACCTGAGATGTTCAAGACAACAGAGCTTCAACCGCTCTGCACCTTTTTCAGAATGCTGTCAATCAATTTGGACCCATCAGGGGTGATGCTGGTAGTGAGAACATCAATATTGCACGAATTATGATTGAGAATCGTGGTTGAAATAGGGGTAGTTTCATGGTTGGGTATAGTGTACATAACCAGAGAATTTAAAGACTGTGGGGGGAATTGAACTGGGTAGTGTCAGTATACTTTAAAGACCTTTTCTTCTTTATGGAAAATGTTGAACTTTTAAATAGCATAGACCCACTTCCCCATTAGGGCTGTCCACCATGTTTATCTTCCAAGAATCAACAAATGTGTTGATGAATTTAGAAACCAGTGGAACCACTATAGTTTGAGGACAATGGAAAATAGGTCTACACTGCAACTGTGGACAACTGGAATGTTAAATCTTCCACAAAACCAAAGACTACAGATCTTTGTACAAATGCAACACTATCCAGATCAACACCAGGAGGATGTTGAGCTATGGCCAATCAATCCATTAACTGACGATGGAACTCAAGGAATCGAACTGTTTGTGCCAGCTGGGCACTGCCACCAGGCCGGCAAATGCTCAGCTTCACATGCTTTCCTTCCCTTTCTTTCTATCCTCACTCCTTAAACCCTTTTCTTTTCCATTTTTGTAAATAAATCCTTTTCCCCTAAGACCTCACCCCATGTCCATGTTTGTGATACCACCCATGTGTCTAAATTGTTATAATGCGTAAAGCATTTTTTTTTTTATTTTGCATCCAAGTGTAGTGGCTGTTCTTTAGTAAATGTATTGCACCAAGGCCTCCGTTAAGAAAAAAAAAAGTTAGAAAGGATGTAGCAGTGTGGGAGATTAATCTGTTTAGAGGAGTGATTCTGTTACAAGCACGCTTCTGGAACAAATTATGTTTGCAATCCAAGGTTTAACTGTTGTGGGAGATTTTTTTTATCTTCCACTGTTGTATCTGTCACACTTTAGCGCTCAACATAAGCTGTAATTCAAATTATAATAGTATCAAAAAACAGGACTCAGCAGTCAGTTGATATGGATGAAGTAAGCTGGTGTTTATTGCTGCAACAAAGCCCAATTGAGTCAACTCAATGCCAGCTCAAGAACAGGCTAAGAAGCCAACTGTTTCAAGAACAGGCAAAGAGCAGACTGAAAAGCAATACAATGCATACACTTTTTATACTGTAGGTTGAGGGAGGAACTGTCTCATCCCTAGTTTTTCCCTTTTTTCTTACTTCAGGGGACCAACTTTGGTCACTGTTCTGGTTACTTGGTTTCTATTTTTTCATACTTCCATCGGTCAAGATCGCCCATTATCTCTTATTTTCCCCATTATAACCTAACTCTTCTGCCATTTTGTATCACAATATTGTTCCTGTCACTAGATGGCGTATGTAGTTTCTATCAATTTCCTATCAATTATCTTTTAACCGTCATCATTGATATTATAAAAAAAAAAAATGTTGAGAGATGCTTAATGTGGGCCTATTTCATCAGTCCCTCGGAGACAGACCATGGGTGAGTATCTCCCTTTCTGTTAAACTTTTATTTCTTCAGCATTCGTAACTTGCTCATGTCTTTTATTTAATCTCACTTCCATGCCTTCACGCTGATCACACTGCTCTCAGCAAAGTTAAGGCAGAGTGCCAAGCATCCTTGAATTTGCTAAGATTTCTTCTTGAAAAGGCACTTACTTATCAACAAAAGGACGAGCCTCTCCTTACAATTGTCTCTGTGAGACCGATTCTCTTCATTCTGTTGTTTCTGTTGGGACTTAGTTTCCTGAGACCAACGCTGTTGGCACAAAGATTGATTTTCCAGCAAAGATGACTTTTAACAGGTGTTTTGCTGTTTATGTGCTTTGCACTAATTTGCCACTTGGTGTGGTTCTTGCTCAGAGATGGCAGGTCTCTCCATCCATCTCCTCATCTAACCAGTGATATCAGTTCAGATCAGTTTTCAGCTCATCAGTTACACCTTTTTATATGTATCTTTATAACTCAATGTATTTATATGTATGCCTCAATTTATTGTTACTAATTGTTTATCTTTATATTATATCATTATATGGCTTTTTGATATTATTCAATGCTTTTCTCCACTGGTCTGTATCCATTTTATTCTTTCAGTTCATTAAACTGTACTTTGCACTAACAATGAGTGTGTTGTGGTTATCAGGTTGTTTCCTGATAAGAGATAATGAGTACCTCTTGGCTACAACAGCCCATTCATACTTTTCCCTTTCCCCTCACCCCATTATGCTTCAGCAGGGCATCTCTCCTCAAGTTTGTATATTTCTTATCTGAGGTGGCTAAGGCTAAACTTTTTCTTCATGCAGTGTAAGTGTTTGATCTTGTGTGTGAAAGCATCGGGTGCTCTTGTCTTACAGTTCATCCCATATGATTTTTATATACGTATATATGAGTAACATGATTAACTTTTGTCATATATGTGATTATATATGTCTTGTCTAAAAACATGCTTACACTGTACAGTGAATTTCTCCCAGTGGAACAGACTCTCAGAGGACAATGAAAGAACATCTTCAAAATAGAAACAAGCTATTTATTTACAGGGCCTTATTCAGTCATTATATATATATATATATATATATATATATATATATATATATATATATATATATACATACACACATACCTCGGTTTTTGAGTAACCCGGTTTGCGAGCGTTCCGCAAGATCAGCAAAAGTTTGTAATAAATTTTGAAATTTTGTGGACTTTAAAACTAACAAGTCTTGGTTTACGAGTGCAGAGTATCATGTGGCACGCATGCGCTCCTTGTTTTTAATGCCGAGCGTCACGTGATCATAACTGTGCCAATAGGTTTTTTCTCTTTTGTGCTGCATAATTTTACACTCATATAGATGAACGCGTGTGTTATAATAAACAATACGCACTTCTTTTTTGTATAAAAAGGGTGATTTTTATACATACACACACACAAAATAAAATATATTTTACGTGCACACACGTGGTCACAGTCTTACAGGTGAAACTCGAAAAATTTGAATATTGAGCAAAAGTTCATTTATTTGAGTAATGCAACTTAAAAGGAAAACCCCAAATTCACAATATCAGAAAATTTGAATATTGTGAAAAGGTTCAATATCCTAGGCTCAAAGTGTCCCACTCTAATCAGCTAATTAAGCCATAACACCTGCAAAGGGTTTGTGAGCCTTTAAGGGCATTTTCACACTGGGAACGATCTGTTCCATTCTGTACCCGAGCACGATTTCTCCCCCTTCCCAATCCTCATTAAACATTACTTTCTTTAGTCATAGCACATGAGCACAAAATAATTTTTTTATCTTACTTTATCATAAAAATAAATAAAGTGTTTATGTACACTGAATTAATCACAGATGTAAACAATGAATAAATAAATGCAAGAAATGCTACAAATAAATATAATGCTGGCTAGAATAAAATTCATGCATTTTTCTGTTCTCCTTAGGATCATCTGGATTCAAGACAGGGGTGGTGTGTGATGGCAGCATGTCCTTGTGACCAGGAGAGACCAGGAATGGCTACTACTGTAAATACTCCTATTAAGAAGACACCATTCCTACAAGAGAGATGCTTGTGCTCATTTTTTCCTTATTGCTATGTGCCGGTTTTCAAACTTAGCTGAGGTGCTGAAACTATTGCATTTAAAACCTCACCATGCATCAGATTTTAACATGTGTTGTGTCCCGTGTGTTTATATTATATTTTTGTAAATGTAAAAATAAATGTATACTGTAAAATCCAAGATGAGTGTAGGCGATTTGAAATAGAGACAAAGTGGATAGAGTGCAAAATGCTTTATTAAACATTGTTAAATTTAAATATAATCAAAGTAAATTTTGTAACAAAATTAGCTGTCAAAAGGGAGAAAAAATATGAACATTAAAATGTAGCATATTTTTATATTTACTTGTACTTGCATAGCAAGAGGGTGTATGTTAATGAAATTAAGACAACAGTTGGTCCATCGTTTTCATCAACATACTATTCGATCTCTTGATGTTTCTTCCTCTGTATCTGTAGTCGGCGCTTCTCCATCTAAATTTGAGATTTCATGCAGCATTATGAGTCTTCTGCTCTTGCATGTCAGGCTTTGCCTCTTTCTTCTCTTGTTAGCTGGTCTTGTACTACTGTCAGAGGTCTCAGTCTGTGTTTCCTCTAGTGTCTGTCTGCAAGAAAGTATAAAAGCACGAAATTAGCTGAACGTTGCAACCATAACAGCTTGTACAAATAAAATTTTTAGAACATTTACATTTTGTCACAGCAATCACAGATAACCTGAAATTGTGTGTGGGGCTTATGTGGCTCATCAGCATCTCAGTTTTTATAACTGTCTCTAAGATGTGTTGGAGAATATACATGAAGGTTATACATAAAATATGAGTAAAGAGTAAAGTATCTGTAATTCTAATAGCTACATAAGCACAACACTTGAGTTCATCACATTCTGCTCTTTTGAACAGTGAAATGATCTGGGCCTTAAAGTGAGCAGACATTAGGAGCATTCGAAGTTAACTTTGTTGTGAGCTAATGTGAAAGGATCATCCTGTATATCTTATTAAATGCATTTAAATGTCACCACAAGATCTACAGACAATTACCAGTAGAAGTGGTGATAATATGTGACTCTCTCTACCAGCGTTAATAACAGGAGTTAATTGTATTTAATATCAACTTACCGTTCATTTGCAGGCTCTCTGCTGGAGCAGGCTCAAGGCTGTCCGGTTCGGATGATGAAGGTAAATGTTGTCGTGGGCCAGAGTGTTTCCGACTCGATCACTCTGGATGGTTTTTATCCTATTGTTTATCCTTTCTTCACTTCAGTATCGCACCGCATACTGTGTGCTGCTCGAGCCGCAGTTTGTTTAACTCTGCACGGCATTGCTCAGTGCTGCTATATGCGCACGCATCTAAATACTTCCGTAAATATATGGGTTTTTATGTGTAGTGTCCGATTATCTTTGGATATTTTCGTCTGTCTAAATTTCTAGCAAATACTTTACTTCGGCATTACTTCACAGAGATTCTTCAGCAGCCACGTTTGTTTGTGTACAGAGTCGAATTGGAATTATGTCCTCTTTTGAGCACAAGCGCGTACTTATGTCCCGCCTTCCATGCTCGCGAATGCATGAATCGTTCCCGAGACCACCTCTGCAATCGGTCCAGGGATTCGTTCCCGAGCACGGAACGATTTGGAATGATTGCATTCTCACAGACAAAAATCAACTGGTCCAAGTGTTCTCGGAAACTGATCCGGGACCCCAGTGTGAAAACGCCCTATATGGTCTCTCAGTCTGGTTGAGTAGGAAGCACAATCATGGGAAAGACCATCAATGACATCCTCCTTAAAAAGGAAAAGCCTCAAAAGGTAATTGCAAAAGAAGTTGGATGTTTCCAAAGTGCTGTATCAAAGCGCATTAATAGAAAGTTATATGGTAGGGAAAGTGTGGAAGAAAAAGGTGCACAAGCAGCAGGAATGACCGCAGCCTGGAGAGGATTGTCAGGAAAAGGCAATTCAAAAGTGTTGGGGACTTTCAGTAGGAGTGGACTGAGGCTGAAGTCGGTGCATCAAAAGCTACCACACACAGACGGATCCTGGACATGGGCTTCAAATGTCGTATTCCTCTTACCAACCGCGCCTGAACAACAAACAATGTCAGAAGTGTCTTACCTGGGCTAAAGAAAAAAAGAACTGGTCTGTTGCTCAGTGGTCCAAAGTCCTCTTTTCTGATGAGAGCAACTTTTGCATCTCATTTGGAAACCAAGAACTCAGAGTCTGGAGGAAGAATGGAGAGGCACACACTGCAAGATGCTTGAAGTCCAGTGTTAAGTTTCCACAGTCTGTGTTGATTTGGGAAGCCATGTCATCTGCTGGTGTTGGTCCACTGTGCTTCATTAAGTCCAGGGTCAACGCAGCTGTCTACCAGGAGATTTTGGAGCACTTCATGCTTCCTTCCGTAGACGAGCTTTATGGGGATGCTGACTTCATTTTCCAGCAGGACTTGACACCTGCCCACACTGCCAAATTGCCAGATTGTGGATTTGGGGTTTTCATGAGCTATACGCCATAATCATCTCAATTATCATAATATATGAGTTTTACCTTTTGAATAAAATTACAGAAATAAATCAACTTTTCGATGATATTCTAATTTATTGAGATGCATCTGTATTTTATCTCAGCCCACTGGCACTAACTGAGACCAGGGCACGTATTTACTAAGTGTCATAGAATCACTCGTAGGAATAGTTCATTTAAGACTGAAAATATTCCTAGCCCAGAGTCGAACATAAATGTTCTTTATGAAGAATCTTATTTTTAATTTTAGCATGGAGTAGGACTGTGCCAAGAAGAGCATGTGAACGTTCAGTAGGTTAAACATTATAGTGGGTAACGTTGTAGTTTTGACAGGTAGTTTTAAACAGTGCAAAAGCGAAATGATGATGATGATGATCAGTTGCAATTGTATGAAAGCTTTATGCACATAGACAAAACTTATAGATGCCTTTTCTGCATGGCTAGTAACTTGCCTGAATGAATTTATCCTAATCAGGCTGCTTCATTCACAAATGTTTAAAGCGTGTATAATAAAACTGTCTATGACTACCATAATCTGATCAAAATGACTTCTATTTTAAAATACTACTTTTGATGTATAAAGCATTAAATGGTCTCATGTCGCAGTATCTGAGTGAACTGCTACTGTCTTATGATTCGCCACGCCTTCTTCAATCAAAGTATGCAGGCTGCTTGTCAGTACCGCGTATTATGAAACTGCAGCAGGGGGCAGAGTTTTTTCTTACAAAGCACCAAAGTTATAGAATCGCCTTCCAATTAATGTATTTAGCTATTATTGTAAATAGATTTGCCTTCAGAAAAGGAGCAGATTTGGGGGACTCATGGACATAGAGTATTATGGTGAACTGGTATGTTTAGATGCTGTCTTCCCCACTCTCACTGATGGCTCAGGTTTGTTGACAGT
This sequence comes from Clarias fuscus, assembly GCA_030347435.1. Lineage (NCBI taxonomy): Eukaryota > Metazoa > Chordata > Actinopteri > Siluriformes > Clariidae > Clarias > Clarias fuscus. The sequence goes on from CM059220.1 coordinate 11,466,275, forward strand.
GGAGTGACTGGTTGCTTTACATCCCAGGGAGCCCTAATGTCTGTGTTTCCTTCTGTCTCTGTTAGTTATGCTGTCATAGTTAGTCCTGCCAGAGTCCCTGCTTACACTAATTCAGCAGTTCTCTGAGGACTTGTGACTGCAGTCGCTCAAAGGTTCAGGACTAGAATTTCCTACAGTTTACAAGCATTAATGCCACATTTCAGTTTGCTGCATCTTTGCTGCTACAAAGAAATCAGTCACCTGTGGAGACAGCATAAGAAATGTTTGTTAATGGACCAGTTTCCTCCCATTTTTTTGGACAAAATTGTCCAAAACTGTCTTTTATGAGCTCTTTGTCACTCTATGTGTCTCTCCTCTGCATGTATCTCATCCTGAATGCAATTTCCTCGCGACTCCTAACCAATTAGGACACCACCAGAGCGCTCCAAAATTTTGCTGGAGATAGGAATGAGGTTCTATTTTAAGAATCTTGATAAATAGCTCTTACTTCTACTCCTGAAAGTAGGAGTTCAGGTGACTGCTATTTTACATTTTAGTAACTGCAAAGATGCTCTCAGTGTCATAAACAGTAATGTCATGGGCCATGATCTTCAAAATAAGTTTGCTCAGCTGCTAAAGATATGAGAACAGCTGAGCATAGATGTGTTGAAATAAAACACTCAGCCAGCAATTTCTTGATATACATTTTCTGGTTTGAATTAACCAGGGAGGCGGCAGAATGGTATAGTGGGCAGCAGTTAGGTCGCCTTCCACCTCCAGAGTCTGGGTTCATTTTCCGGCCTGGCTTGATTACCATCTCTGTGTGCATGGAGCTTGCATGTTCTTCCCGTACTTGGTGGGTTTCCTCCGGGTACTCCAGTTTCCTCCCACAGTCTGAAGCCCTGCAGATAAGGCTAACTCTCCTTCTCAAATTGCCTGCATGTGTGTGTGTCCTGCAATGGATTGGCACCCTGTTCAGGGTGTACCCTGCCTTGCTTCTGTAAGCCTCCTGGGATAGGCTCCAGGTCCCACTGCAACCCAAAATACAGGATAAAGCAGTATAGATGATGAGTGAGTGAGTGAACTAACCAGGGTCACAACATCGTTGAATTAAGAAGTATTGACAAAAGTCATGATAACTGAAATCAGACTAGGATGACTGCATCCTCATCGCATTTGGTTTGACATACCAAAACTATACCAAAATGTAGTTCTTTAAGGATCTTCAGGGGACTATGCCAGCAACTTTCAATTTATGAGAATCTAATTTAAGATCTGCATTATCTTTATTCACATGGCGTTTTTGCTCTACATATTTGGAAGGTTTTTTTGTTTGTTTGTTTGTTTGGCTGTTGATGCTTATAGTACTGCAATGTAATGGCAAATTGCTAATGAGGGCCTTTAAGGCATCCATTAGAAAACATTATTTGGCCTTTACAAAAATGCTGTGACTTTCTCTACTCATTGGCTTAGTGAAGTGCTAAAATCTCTGTCGTATGGTGTTCAGTTATTGAATAAACAATAGGTAAAAATATGTAAATCATAAAATGCACTATATACAAAAAAAACGTATACTTTTTTAAAAATATTACACATTGTCATTACAAACTACACAAAATCTTTCTTTTATTTGAATCTAAATTTTCACTTAAAGTTCACAGTTATCCATGTTCATGAATGTCAATGGTTTACAAATGAGGTAAATGGCCTCATGCAAAGAACCCAGAAAAGTTAATCCAAACACACTTCGTCATACATTAATTTATACATTTGAAATAATAAATCTACAGTGTAAAAATGTATAGCTAAAATAATGTACATTTAACATTAAACATACAGGTGGATACGGATGTAGCTATTAACAATGTACGTTTTTCCCCCCGCATGCTTCATAGAATATCCACCAGTTGGTGCATAGAAGGACTTTATCTAAAAGCCAGACCAAGTACAACAAAGAATTGTGTATAATAAGTTAGCCTAAAACAATATTGTTTCCAATGCTGAAGCAAACATGAATTTTATTGTTGTACTTTCATGATGAATGTGTGTATATGCGCTTTAAATTATGTTAAAAATAATGAAATGAGATGTCATAAATTGTGCTTTATAATTCATAATATAAAAGTTTGTTATATAGTTTTGTTAGGTCCTAGCAGGGACAAAACAAAGACATGGCAATGTCTTTTTAAATTGTCTTAAAAATGTATTTCATTTCATGATAGTAGGCGATCTGATAGTGTTAACTATGTGAATGTCGTGATTCATGAATATGTCAAAAACAATATATCTGAAATATATATATATATATATATATATATATATATATATATATATATATATATATATATTAGTCGACATATAAGTATTAGTCGACATATAATTGGGACAAACCATTAGGTACTTAGGGTAAATTAAGGATGTCTTGAAACATAATACAATAACTAGTTTTTAATCAATTAATTTATTTATAATAAATTTTAGGCTGAGACATCAGCTTGGTCTTGTTAATTCATCTTAAAAACCCCAATTCACCACCAGCGAAACCAATTTGATAACTTATCGTGAATGAAGGGTGAGAAAAGCAAAAAAAAAAAGATAAAAAATGGCCCGTGTAATCCGCTAAACAAACACACTATTTGTTATTTGTACAAATACTATTAAGGACTTATTGTTATCGACATAATAACAATACAATAATGGCTGTTATGGAATTTTGTTTCTCCATTCAAGCAGTTTTTGTTCTGTTGGACACACAGGTATGCAAAAAAAAAAATGGTGTGTGGTGTGAATGGGGTGAAAATCTTTTATGTTTTTTTTTTTCTGGGTTGCTATATCTTTTCATTTACAAAAACACTTGCTCTAGTTGGTTCATGTCATGTCAGTATTTACAATGACATTAACATATTTTAATTATGTAGCACTGTTAGTATTCATAGCAAAAGCAAAGGTAATAATATTAAATTCACAGCACTACTACTAATATTACTAATAATAGTAATAATGAATGGAGAAAGCACAGTCAAAGAAGAATCATTATTGATTCAAAAGAAAGAGAGAGGAAAATGAAGAATAAATACATATCAGTATTTACAGTTTGAGCTGGACATGTTTAGGAGCTCTCTTGCTTGCTGTCAATAGGTGTCTAAGAGAGATTAACACATTATCGGCTTCAGTAGACATGCAATACCAGAGATTGAAACACGACTGCCTCCTACAGATAATGTTCGTCATGTGCCTGAAAACGTTACAGATGCCCGCGCACTGCCGCAGCAGCTCGTGATATCCCTTTCCTCAGGACACAAATTCTTAATGACCACATTTGGATATTACTGTACTTCCCTTTCTCAAAAATTAATTCAAAGGAGATATCTGTACCACCAGAACAGAAACTGAAGGCATAAATCTACTGGCAATGGCTATTTTTTTCTATTACAGAATTATTCACAAATTCCCCCAAAATCCCTGAAAGCAACACTGGAGAGGATTTGTAGAGTGCTGCATACATCTTTTGTCTGGTTTCTGGCAAAACATTTGTGTACCACTTTGATGAAAGTCCTGTGGGGCATGGCACTCTCACAGAACCACCAAAGAACCACTTATCAATATCAATATCAAAAACTCATTACAAGTGAGTTCATTTTAGGTTTTATCTAAAATGAGACCATTAAGCTCATCACTGACTGCCAAAGAGGCTGCATTATGGCATTGTTGCAAATCTCCTGCCTTATGTTGTTCAGCACCAACTGACAGGCTGCTGATTGCTTGTTAATAGACTGAAGCCTACCAGTCTCTCACTCCTTTATGTTTGCTAGACCTCTCACTGGAGAAAGGAACAATGATAATGAATTTCTTTCAGCAAAGACCATAACGAATCACTGTGAATAAAAGCTGTAAATTATTAAAAAATCAAAACAAAGGGTACATCTGTTTTGGCTGGATTATTGTGTCATGGAAAAGGTAGCTTTCTTATACTGGTCTCTCCTATTCAATAACTGTGCATAAACTAAAGCCCCAGTTTGTACTATTTGTAACACTTGTATATTTACTTACTCATCATTAATAAAATGAACATATGCATATACATGCACACACACAAACATACAAGGGGTTATCAAAAAGTTTCAAGACTAGTTTTGTAACACAGATGGCTTGTTTTGTAACAAGCAGCTCAAGGTTGCTTGCACAGAAAGCCCCAAACTTCATAAGTCAGTGTGCCAAAAGACATAATCCGACATAAATTTCAAAAGTTATTTTGATGTGCTGTGATGTTGTCATGTTGAATTTAGGAGAAATATTGTCAGCAGTAAAAAAATATATATACATTTTTTTTTTCTCACCAATACATGCACCTGTAAGAAAAGAAAGAATAAGAAACTTTTTTGCAGTGCTTTTTTTTGTTTATCTTTTTAGAGCTATAAACATTTTGACAGCAAAACAAGATTAACACCATTTCATTCAAATACAGCATTTCTACTAATATACAAAGCATTTTATTATTAGAAGGTTGCTGTTTAATACAAAGTTAATGGACACTAATGGCTAACTAGGCAATTCTTTTTTTGTCAAGGCCAAATCATAACTGTGTGATATGCAGCAAGAGTAAATAAACATGCCAATTGTGAGTATAAGGCCACACAAAAACATGTCATAACCTGGCCATTACCAAAACCCTTGCAAATTTATATTATGAATGAACCGAACAAAAAAAAAAATCATTGATGTAACATTTAACAATACCTGTCTTTTATTCTGCCCCATTAATCATTCAAAACTCTCAATATAAATATTATAATTAATATTATGGCATGAGATATCCCACCTGGTGCAAGAGCTGGAATGTGTGCTACTCAGCACATATCAACCCCCCCCCCCCCCCCCCCCTTCCGCTTCAGTCCACATCATTGTAAAAAAAATCTGTGCCTTGCCAGCCTCTGCTGGAGTCTCTGAAGGATAAGACTCAGCTCCTGTCCAAGGACTCTGGACCAACAATCACAGCGATGGTGACATTAACCCAGCTCCTGGCAAACCATCTCAGGGGAGGATGGATGATCCTCATTCTTCCAATTTTGTGTTTCTGTTTAGACTAACAGACTTAACTGTTTTTTTGTTTTGTTTTTAACAAATAAAGACTTTTGTGAATTAATTTAGCTCTGTTGACTGGTGAAAGTAAGAGGGTTTTAGTCTAAATACAAAAACAACTAATTGACAACATGCAAGACATCCTAACAAAGCTGACATTAACATTATAATTAAACAAAATCCTGATTTAACCTTTAAAAAGCAGGTTGAAAAGACCAAAGGCAAACAAAGTGGAAAAAATGAGCAAATAACTAATTGAGAGAGGGTTTCTTTTGATGTGACTCCGTAGATCTAAGCAGTTCTGCTGGCACACTAAATACAGATCTACAGTATGGAGGAGCAGTAGTCAGTGTGCAGCTAATGAGTGGTGTTTACCAGTATCTGGTATAAAAGTGACATAAAGAAAAAACATCCAAAAGAATAACTTGTTTGATAATCTAATGAAAAATGATGGTGCATGTTTGTATGATGTTTGATTTTTGTCAGGCTCCTGATGTTATTTACAATGCTTACTGTACCAAGACAGTGCACTGGCAAATTTATAATAAGGTGACATTTTTATTTTGATGGGTTTTGCAGATACACTTGATCTCCCTAGTGAAAAATAAATAAAATTAGTGTAATACAAATCATGGCATGTGCCTGTGATGGGCATGTGCCCAAATCTATTATTGCCCCTTGCTCAATTCGTAGGCGACACGCCTTCTGCAGGTGTGCGAAGGGACGGGCCGCCTATGCAAGCCAGCTGGCGTTGATTACCGTTAACAGGATCTCTGGCTTGCTCCGCATTATAAAAGCAAGGCGCGGAGTTTAGTCCGGGGTCCGAGAAGTGCATAGCGGTGGAGCATGAGAGTGGAATGTGAGTGGGACAATATGACGCGCCCAGAGAGACTTTAAAAAAGGATAATGGAATTCTGCCCTTTGATCTCGCGAGCTCCCGCGGCATCCTTCACTCCCGCGCCGAGCCTGCCTTCGCGTCCCTGCCGCCGAAGAGGAAAAGGCCACGAGGAGGATTAAGGTCCCCGATCCCAGCCGGGAAAGCCGCCCAGCCGACGACGTCCCAGAGAGGCTTCTGCCTGAGGCTGCGCCAAGAGAGAGCTGGGAGGGGCCAGGCCGGCCATCGACAGTGGGAGAGGAATCGTGCAGGAGCGGTGCCTCCGTGTGCTCCTTTCTGCCACTCCGCCCACCGCCACCTTCCGCCAGCTGGGCACTTCCTCAGACATGCACGTGCACACTTCACTTCATTCCTTCCCTTTCTTTCCATCCTCCCTCCTTTAACCTTTTCCCTCCCCATTTTCCTTAAATAAATTATCCTTTTTCTCTAAGACCCCGCCTTGTGTTCATGTTTCATGGTTCTGCCTGTGCAACTTTAGGGTCGAACCCGTTCTTCTATAATACATTGCAAATATACTAACAAAAAGTTATATGTACCATCAATGAATATATAAAAGTATACTAACATCATGCTCTTACCAATTTTTGGAAGTAAACTTTAAATATTTCTTCAAAATCATTGTATTATAATACATTTTCCAAAAATATATTCTAGGAAAATATAATTTAAGTTAAAGGTCACTGTAATTTAAAAACTTTTAAAAACTTGAAAAACCTATTTTGGGCATATTAAAAAAAATGCTCGGAATAATCATTGTAACAATCTATAAAAAGCATACATTTTTTATATACTATAGTCTTAGTATATTTTCAGTTAAATTTGAATGTACTGATTCATGCATATATTTAGTGTACTTCTCTCTAAAACTAAGTATACTTAGTATAAAGTAAACCTAATAAAGTAAATTATAAAGTTGTTCTACATTTTGTATAATTTAATTACAAATGCACTTAGTATAAAAAAATAGTTGTTCCAAAATAGCAAACTTAAAGTATACCAGTCATTAGTCTGGCTGCAAGTATGCTTTGGTATGCAAGGATTTAATATATTTAGCATACTTATTTTTCACTTGGGCTTGCAAGAACTATTCCAGAACTGCTGACCTATGTGTTTTAAAATAACATGTTCCATGTGTCCAAACTTTTGACACACATCTAGAATAGCCTCAGCTAACTCACTGTCCCGAGACGAGAGAGAGAGATCTGTTCTAGGTTTGAATCCCATGTATTGTATAATGGAAAACTAGTGAATTATGTAGGGTAAATGTAGTGCCCTTATTTAGGTGTTAGAAGGATTCACTCACTCACTCACCATCTAAACCACTTAATCGTGTATTCAGCATCACAGGGGGCCTGGAGCCTATCCCAGGAGACTTAGGGCACAAGGTGGAGTACACGCTGGATAGGGTGCCAATCCATCGCAGGGCACACACACATACACACACTACGGCCAATTTGGGAATGCCAATTAGTCTAACCTACATGTCTTTGGACTGTGGCAGGAAACCCACCAAGCATAGGGAAAACATCTGGCTGAATTGAACCTAGCCGGGGAATCAAACCCAGACCCTGGACATTTAAGGCGACAGTTCTAACCACTACACCACCGTGTGAGTATGTATATGCATGTGTGCCCTGTGATGGATTGGCACTCCATCCAGGGTGTACCCCGCCTCATGCCCTAAGTCTCCTGGGATAGGCTCCAGCCCACCCCACCCCCAACGCTGTATACACAGATATACATATGCATGGATAAAGAATAGACAATGAGGGAATTAGAGTGAGTGAATTGTGATTAAAGACTTGTATAGAGAATCAAAACAGAACCACTGAAAAAGAGGTCACAATGAACTCAAAATATTTTTTTACATTAAACAAGGCTAACACAATACAACTTTGATAGTGGTTGGAATGTTCAGTACAGCACACATTTGTAATGGTATGCCAAGTCACGCCATCGGCTCGAGCCAAGTCATAATCATCTGCAACTCCTCTCAAAATTCCATTCTATGGCTTCTGTTTTGCCTCTTCATTCACCGGCATGAGCACACCTGCTCAGTATTTCATTTCACTCAATATAATTCGCCCAGGAACAACCTTCTGGTGCTGAATTATTACGTGCTCCAAGCCCAGTATTTTTGTGTCTAGTGATTTTTGCCAATTATACCTTTTGCCTTCCACGTTGTTGACCCTTTTTCTCCTCTGGTTAGGTCCTTACAGATGTGTGACGAGCGGATTTCTAGTTTTGTCACCGCGCCTCACGGCGACGGTATGCAGTTGCTGGCTTTTACCACTGAGTGGCTCTATATAACTATAGACCGACGCGTCAGACCTTAGTTCATTTTCTCAAGGATTAATGAGCCGCAGCTCCTTTAGAGCTGCACGTAGTAGCGGATAAAATCAAGTGTAACATTGTACTTAAACAAATTCATAATCACAGTACTAAAATTACAGTACAAATGTAGAATTAAATTTTATTAGTATCGAATTTAAGCAAAGTAAATGTTAACACAGTGAGCCTTTAGATTTTATCATGTGTAATTAGAAAGCCTACACATGTATACTGTAAACCCTAATGCTTAAAGTATTAAACCTGATTAAGTTGGCCAAACTCCAAAGATTTGAGGTAATCAGTTACATTTTTTTAAATAAATGATGTTTCCAATTTTAAGTAAACAGAACTATCAATTTTTGAGTTTGTTGAACAAATAAAAAAAAATTGTTGCAGACCATCCAGCACGGGAATCGAACCCGGGGCTTTCCGCATGATAGGCAAAACACTTACAGTACCACTGCGCCACGAGTGATCTATAGATTTTATGTTGGTGGAAGTTTTACTTAAGTTATTGTTACTTACGTACTCAAAATTATTACTCATTCAATTATTTAGGTTAACAGTACTCAATGTGTTTAATTACTTTGAGCATTAGGGTTTACAGTGTAGTGTACTTGTTTTAATGTTCAACTTCAATGTTTTTTTTACTCATTGTTGTACAGCAAATATCAATAGCTCTGATTCAGATTTTTCATGCTTGTTGTATAAAATACACAGATGTGGAAATTACCATTACTGTAGTATTTTTTAGATATAGCCTATTGTTTTTACCTTTTTATGACTTAATTATTTTTTAAACCGAGATGACGGAAAATAGCACTTTGCGCCACCTGGCGGTCATTTCACGAATTACTTTGAAATGCAACTGATTTATTTTGCCCGCTGTCGTTTTGTCGCGGTGGTGAGCGCGGCGGTAATAGACATTCCCTTCTTCGCACCTCTGTAGCTTCATGACTCGAAATTGTTCAATTCGCTAATTGATAACCCGGCTTTGACCTTCTGCTTTCGTTTTCGACTCCGACTCTGCCAATATCCGCAGGATCACTGCAGCTCCGATCTCCTCACTCTGCTGCTGCTCTCTCTATCCCAAACTGCACGCCGGATTCAGCATGCGCGCTACAGCCTTCGTCTCTTCACACAGCCGCGCTCACACTGCTGCTGCTCTCTCTCAACCTGCGCGTCGGATTTCGCACGTGTGCAACAGCCTTCATCTCTCCACACAGCCGCGCTCACACTGCTGCTGCTCTCTTTCAATCTGCGCGTCGGATTTTGCACACGCTCTGCAGCCTTCATCTTTCCACACAGCCGCGCTCTCTCTGCTGCTGCTCTGGCTCAACCTGCACGTTCTCAGCCGCGCTCGCTCTGCTGGCCACCGCACACGCGCTCTGTCACTTGCCCCGTAACCCCTGTCTACAGCTAACCATGTAGAGACCATCTCCTTTTTCATCATGAAAAGCTCTCATGCTCCAGTCGTTCTTGGGAATCCATGGCTGGTCAGACACAATCCCAACATGGATTGGACCAAGAACATCATCCTTGATTAGAGCTCTGCCTGTCTGTCTTCATGCCTTCACTCTGCTAGAGGTCATTCACCACCCTATGTTGTTAATGAGGAAGCTCCTGATCTGTCCAATGTCCCGTCTGAGTATAGCGACCTCCGGCAAATTTTCAGTAAGTCACACGTCCTCTCTCTGCCACCCCACAGACCCTACGACTGCTCCATCGATCTCCCAGGCACTGGGAGGGGACATTTATTTACTGAGTCACTGGCTGCAGGGATCATCCGCCCTTCTTCCTCCCCGGCACGGGCTGGTTTCTTTTTCGTGGCCAAGAAGGATAAGTCCCTTCATTCCTGCATCAATTACCGGGGGCTAAATGCTACAATCAAGAACCGGTACCCCCTGCCTCTCATGTCTACAACTTTTGAGCTCTTGCAAGGAGCATGTATTTACACCAAGCTGGACTTGCAGAACGCATACCATCTAGTGAGAATACAAAAGGGGGATGAGTGAAAGACCGCCTTTAATACACCAACAGGCCACTACGAGTATCTGGCGGTCCCCTTTGGGCTGACCAATGCTACTGTTGAGTTTCAAACCCTGGTCAACAACGTCCTGAGAGACTTCCTGAACAGCTCTGTCTTTGTCTATCTGGATGACATTTTAATCTTTTCCCGCTCCATTGAGGAGCACAGGGCGCACGTCCGACAGGTCTTGCAGAGACTCCTTGAAAACAAGGTGTATGTCAAGGCAGAGAAATGTGAATTTCAGAGAGACTCTGTGTCATTCCTGGGCTTTATTATCTCCCCTTCCAGCCTACAGATGGAGCCATCTAAATTAACTGCCGTCACAGACTCGCCCACTCCTACATCAAGACAGGACCTCCAACGAATACTTGGGGTTCGCTAACTTTTACAGGCACTTTGCCAGGAATTATAGTTCCGTAGCAGCTCCCCTCACTGCTCTAACCTCCACAAAAGTCCCTTTCTCCTGGAGCAAGCAGGCTGAGGATGCATTCACTGACCAGAAGCACAGGTTCACTTCTGCACCCATACTAATCATCCTAGACCCTACTCTTCAGTTTGTGGTGGAGGTGAAACCCTCCGAGTCAGGGGTCGGAGCCATCTTGTCCCAAACATCCCCGAAGGACACTAAGTTACACCCCTGCTAATTCTTCTCCCGTCACCTCTCCCTGGCAGAGAGGAACTACGACATAGGAGATCGAGAGCTGTTGGCAGTAAAACTAGCACTGGAGGAGTGGAGACACTGGTTCGTGGGAACTGCTCCTCCGATCTTAGTCTGGACTGACCATAAAAACCTGGAGTACCTCAGATCAGCCAAGCAGCTCAACGCCCGTCAGGTCAGGTGGAGCCTTTTTTTTCCTGTTTTAACTTCATGCTCTCTTAGCGCCCTGGCTCCAGAAATGGAAAACCTGACGCCCTATCTCGGCAGATCTCCACTCCTCATGAACCAGTGCCCGCCGAGACGATCCTGCCTCCTCATTGCCTTGTGGCGGCTGCACTCCTGGATATCGAAACGCAGGTGAAGAAGGCGCTCAGTCGGGAACCAGGTGCAAGCAACATTCCCCCCGGCCTTCTCTTCATCTCAGTGTCCATCCGATCTCAGGTGCTGTAATGTGGACACAGGTCTCGAATTTCCTGTCGCCCGGGGAGAGCCCGCACCCTTTCCCTCCTTCAGCAATGTTCTGGTGACCATCTGAAGGCTAATGTTCAGGGATTTGTGACAGCATGTGACACTTGCATTAGGAACAAGTCGACCAACAAACCTCCTGTTGGTTTCATGAATCCTCTCCCAGCTCCTCGCCGGCCTTGGTCTCATATCGCTCTGGATTTCGTTACCGGTCTCCCCAATTCTGATGGCAGTACATGAGACTCCGCCATAGTTGATCACTTCTCCAAGTCTTTCCATTTCGTTACCATGCCGAAGCTCCCGTCAGCCAAGGAAACGGCTGAGTTGATGATCCTCCACGCCTTCCGTCTGCATGATATTCCCTTCGACATCGTCTCCGACTGCGGCCCCAGTTCTCCGCAGAGTTCTGGAAGGCATTTTGTAGACTAATCGGAGCAACACCCAGCCAATCCTCTGGTTATCACCCTCAGTCAAACGGGCAGACAGAGAGATTGAACCAGGAACTGGAAAAGGCCCTAAGGTTCATGGCCTCACGTGATGCAACTGCATGGAGCAGGACACTCCACTGGATCGAGTATGCACACAACTCTCTACCGACCTCCGCCACAGGCCTCTCTACCTTCCAATGCTGCTTGGGCTATCAGCCACCACTGTTCCCTTCCCAAGAAGAGGAAGTAAGAGTACCCTTCGTCAGCCCTTTCTGTTGTACGCCGTTGCAAGAGAGTTTAGTCCCAGGCCAGAACACTTCTAACCCTTCAGGGCACCTTCAAACGGCAAGCTGACCGATGTTGCTCGGCAGCCCCCAGGTACGGAGTGGGTCAGAGGTTGATGCTGTCCACCCGAGACATTGCCATCAAGACAACCTCCCACAAATTGCCTCCCAGATTCATCGGACCATTCACGGTCACCAAAGTAATTAACCCTGTTTCCATTAGGCTTTCCGTACACCTCTCTATACGCCGCATCAACCCGATGTTTCATGTGTTGCAACTCAGGCGACTGGTCGCCAGCCCTCTATCCCAACGCCCTCGCCCTCCCCTCTCCTCCTCAACTCATTGACGGGATTGAAGTTTTTACCATGCGCAAGCTGCTAAGAGCTCGATGGCCTACAGTACCTCGTCGATTGGGAGGGTTATGGGCCAGAAGAGAGAAGATGGGTCCCTGCCAGGTTCATTGTCGACCCAACTCTAATCTCTGACTTCCACCGGCAACACCCAGAAGCACCAGCTAGGACGCCCGGTGGTGCCCATAGGAGGGGGGGGGGGTACTGTAACGGTACGCCAAGTCATGCCCTCTGCTCGAGCCAAGTCATGATCACCTGCAACAGCCGCACTCACACTGCTGCTGCCCTGGCTCAACCTGCACGTTCTCAGCCATGCTCGCTCTGCTGGCCACCGCACACGTTTTGTGTCACTCGCCCCTCATCCCCTGTCTACAGCCACTGCCAAGCCATGACACTGCTCACTTCAGCCTACGTTTAGAAGGATGTACTGTTACCACCAGCTCGACAGTGAAAGACCTGGGTGTAATATTAGACAGTAACTTATCCTTTGAAAATCATATCTCCAACATCACAAAAACATCCTTTTTCCACCTTAGAAATATTGCCAAGCTTAGGAACATTTTATCTGTATCTGATGCAGAAAAGCTGGTTCATGCATTCATGACTTCCAGACTGGACTACTGTAATGCATTACTGGGAGGCTGTCCTGCATCCTCAATTAACAGGCTACAGTTAGTCCAAAATGCAGCCGCCAGGGTTCTCACTAGATCCAGAAAATATGATCATATAACCCCAATATTATCATCCCTGCACTGGCTACCTGTTCAGTTTAGAATTAATTACAAAATAGCATTACTTACTTACAAGGCTCTAAACGATCTAGCTCCCACATACCTAACCAGTCTTCTGATACGTTACAATCCACCACGCTCCTTAAGATCAGAAAACTCCGGACTACTGGTAGTTCCCAGAATATCAAAATCTACAAAAGGAGGTAGGGCATTTTCATATTTAGCTCCAAAGCTTTGGAATAGCCTTCCTGACAGTGTTCGGGGCTCAGACATAGTTTCCCAATTTAAAAGTAGACTCAAGACGCATCTCTTTAATCTGGCATACACATAATTAATTTCTTTACCTCATACTCCAGTACATCTATCGTGAATGGCAACCATGCTAATTCTTTTCACCTGCTCTTTATTTTTCCACCCATCCCGAGGCATCTGGAGATTGTGCCAACCCTGTGAGGTTCCTGAGGCATCCAGAGAAGGACCTGCTCCAGCTGAATTTTTTCTTCATGTTGGTTTGGATCTACACATGCTGCTCCTGAGCTCCCAGTGATCCAGACCCCCATCTGCCCTCTGCACCTGCTGACTCATCCCTGTGCTGAACTGGACTTTGTGTTAATTTAAATAACTTCTGTTATATCGAACTTTCATCTGCATAACACACATGATGTTCTACAATTTCTGTTATCTGTCATCACCCAGATGAGGATGGGTTCCCTGTTGAGTCTGGTTCCTCTCAAGGTTTCTTCCTATTGCCATCTCAGGGAGTTTTTCCTTGCCACTGTCGCCGTCACCCTTGGCTTGCTCATCAGGGACAATCTCATTATCTAGACACATTTTTCTTACACATATATACATTTCCATAAGTCTTCTTTTCATTTTCTTTTCATTTCTGTGAAGCTGCTTTGAGACAATGACCATTGTTAAAAGCGCTATAGAAATAAAATTGAATTGAATTGAATTAGTATTGTACATCCCAAGTATTGTATTTTTGATTAAACCTCTCATTTTGTCTAACTTTCACATTTTGCATTAAAATCAGTTATATTGAATCCAATCTGTTATGTCTGCTTTTGGGTCCTCCAAGCCTGTCTCACACGGACCAGCTGTGACAACATTAATATTTAAGCATTTTGCATATCGGGGGTATTTTATATAATATCATATATTTAGTATTATATTACTAATATATAATACTAAATGGAAATACTTATTCTTTTTATTCTGTGAAGGCATAAATAAATATTATGTATTTAAACACAAATATTGTCAAAGTGATACAAGAAGTAAAGTTGCGAGTTTCTCTTAGCATTCATCACACACATCTCAACAAGACATTCATCTCATTCCTCCATCATCCACTCTTTGCAGGACACTACACAAACAAGGGAGGATAGAAACAAATGGGTGCAGTACACTTAAGTATTAGATACTTTACTACCACAGCAGGAGAAGTTGACTGTGAAGCAATGTCACAAGTTATATAGACACATAATGGAAACATGGTAAGTAAATAAATAAATAAATTGTTTGTACAGCTGCATTCATCTAATTGTTGAAATTTACTTTGAATTCATTTAACACAATTTAAATGGCCATAGGCTCAGTTTGAACACAGACAATGAACCTTGTGCTGCTGAAAAGTAGTGTTTTTATGTTAAAATGTTTATACTGCTATAGAATATTATTACTAGTTCATACTGCTATAGAATTATTTTTATTTGTTTTCTTGTAAGTTGTATTTGTTTCCTTGTATGGTTCACATATATGGTTAGCTAAATAAGATCAAATACATTAAAATCATAAATATATAAAAATAGACTAAAATATAAAGGGACATTAAAGTGTTCCATGGTGTTTTCTAAAATACATCACAATCTGTAGATCCAGATGAATAGCCATACAGCTTCACTCCATCTTCACTTTGCCCTTGAGAGTTTTCTGGCATCTTATTCCAAATGTCAATAAGAAAGGATGCTAACTTTTGAAGTAATGGATTTTGAACAAAAGATCTATCCTTCATAAGAAAGCCTTGGTCAAATCAAGAATTCTTGTTCATTAAGAAACCATATAGGAAAATATAGATTCTGTCTGCCTGTATAAATAATTTTAGAGCCCTTGTAATGTATTAACTGTCTAAGCTGAACATTGTTATGCAGAATGTTATCTGATTAAATGATGCAATTCCTTTGTCATATAGTGTTAAGGTATCAATGAAAAGTAAAATACAACACACTAAACAAACAAACAAAACCCTGGCACTATGATCCAATAATTAAGGTCTCTTAGTTCCCTAAATCTTTAGAGATTGTGATTTAGGGATCGCACACCATGTTCAGGTATTTCAATCAAGGTAAATAAAAAGCTTATGTGGATTAAGCTGTTTAAATTCTCATTCTACTTGTTGTAGTCTAAAAAGCCAACAATATGTTAACAATATAGTTGAACGCAATGATGACGGCCCCAAGCACCTTGCGCCATTGCTACCCCAGGCGCACCGCACAACCTGTGTGTTACTTGAGTGTATCAAGTCTTCGAAAAATCCATCGCCGGTTGCACCACATAACCTGTACACTTCACACACTATACAGGACTGATGTCAGTTTGGGCCCTAAATATTTTTTGAGTGCGTGAGTGTGTGGTAGCGAACGACCCAAAATAACCAGCCTCCTGTTGAGTTGAGCCCAGGACATGCAAGCTAAATTTGTACTGCTCAGTGAGCTCTAAATGTGTACTGAGTCTCGTGTGTCTACGTGAACGTGTGTATGAGCTATCCAGCGCTTGTATGTGCATCATGAGAGAGGTGTGTGTGCATGTGAGTATTAACATTTGTAATGTGTGTGTGGTTTGTGTGTGCATGCATGTGTGTGTGCGTGTATGTGCATCGTGAGAGAGGTGTGTGTGCGTGCATGCGTGAGTGTAAACATTTGCAATGAAAAATTCACCCACAAACTATAGGGTGCACGGGAACCTCTTCTTTTCATAAGGATTATTCTCCTCATTGTGATGTCACTGAACATGATTTCACTAAAGGTGTCAATGAATATAATGTCACTCAATATAATGCCACACAAACAGTTATTAATCATTTTTGGTGTAGGTTTAAGACATTATCATGGCTGACCCATTTGAGATATCAAAAATCCCTCCGCAATTTTGCATCCTCAGTGTCTTTAGATCACACATGGTGGCGATCGTATAAATTACCTAGGAGGGGTATATCAAAATCCATTGGGTGCATTTTTGTGAACAACCAAAAATAGCTGGCCTCCCCAGTACATGCAGTGCGAAAGTTGTTCAGCTCAGTGAGTACCGAGTTTCGTGTGTCTACGTGAACGTGTGTATAAGCTATCCAGCGAATTCTCGCGTGCGGGCCCCTGAGGGCCCCGGGCCACACGGCGCTCAGGCATCCGAATGGAAGCAGAATCCAACCTGTCTGCCAAATTTCACGAGTTTTTGAGCATGTTAAGACCCCCGAAATGTTCAAAAGGGTGGGGAAAAAAATCCTTAGGAAAACAAGAGGGCCCAAGCACTTATAGTGATTGGGCCCTGAGAAGTGTGTGTGATCTGTGTAAGGGACCACCACTAGAGGGAACTGTTTGCGTTAGTTTGTTTTGTAGTTTTTGTTCATCAACTCAGTTTCCCAGAAGGCACCACGGTCAGGTGATGAGAGTGCGCAACTGAACCGAGGTAGCTCATTAGACTTTCTATAAATAACAGTTTGTTTTAGGAAACTGGGCCGAGCATTGTTAATGTCATGTGGGCATGTGTTTTGGTTTGTTTCAGTTCAAAGTATGCTAAGTTACCTCTGTTTAAAGAAGGCTCTACTTTTGGTTATATTTATGTTCATTGTGCTTGGGATTCATGGAGCTGTTTGTGTTAGCTTGTTTCTTGTCCATGTAAATACTGTTCTGTTGTGTCTCCAGTGAGGCGTTTGTCTCAGGTCTAGTTCCTTGTATGTTTAGATTATTTGTGTAGTTATGTGTAGCCACATGAGTGCTTAGCTGCTAGTAGGCCTTTTGCCGCTAGTAGGCCTAGTCGTTTTAGCGTCCAGTAGGTTAGCCTCTAGTGGGATTGACTGCTAGTGGTTTTGGCCTCTAGTAGGTTTAGTCTCTGGTGTGCTTAGCCTTTTGTGTGATCATTCCCCTCTCAGTTCAGTTACTAACCAGGTTAGACGCTAACACTCTTAGATACTAACCAGGTTAGGTCAGCATCTCCTCCTACAATAATCAGATTGGATACTAACACTATTAACAACTAACCCACTCTCCTAGACACTCCCAGTCTCTAGTCTCCCCTGGTCCTGTCTCGTCTCGAGTCCTGTCTCGTCCTTAGCCCTGTCTCTAGCCCTTCCATGTCTTTGGTTAGATCAGCTCCTTGTCTCCTTTGGTTCCAGCTCTTAACCTGTGTAAGCTCTGAACCTGTGTTTGCTTAAAGAGCCCATGTCTGTTTGTTTTGTGGAAATAAAGACTCTGCATCTATGCCTGCCCTTCTTATACCCACGGCAACAAAATCCACCAGATCTACCGGTTGTACCCCTAGATCTTGACAATCTGAAGCCTAATGCAAAGGTGATTGTGAAGTGTTCCTTCAGTGTTCTTTGGCAGGTGGAAAGACAAATATAGGACACTGTTATCACAATTTTTATTTCACCTGTATACACATAGTGCATGCTAGTTTTGTACTTTAACAAAGCCTTAACATTTAAACTTAAAACATTTTTAACATTAAAACTGCCTTGGCTGTAGGTTCCCCTTGTGTCATTACCTACTATACACTGTTGGCCTATATTGGCTTTTCTGTGAGATTGGCCCTGGACAGGCGTACCTGTGGTCCGCATGTGCACAGATGGGCCAGTGGTGCCCATGATCCTTTCGCTAGTTTACTAGTATATAATTAATCAGTTCTGGCAATAGTGTGAATGTTATGGCTGATCTGTGTTATAATGAGAAGAAAAAATAATTCTTAATCAATAAATCTGGAACCTGCTCTGGGATTATTCTGACTGAGTCTTGAGGCTTCAATATCTTATAATATTGGATTAAAAAATACTATGTTAAATGGAACAATTATGTTAAGCATGATTTCATATGATGAAATAATTTCAAAGAAATTATACAACTGTACTGTACACTGCATTCAGATGCTATCAATTCTCAAACCACCCAATCATTAGAGAAAAAAAATCCATGTATTACAATTTATGCAATCAGGGCGTGTCATTGGTTGAACATAGATAGCCAGAGCCAGTCAGATAGCCAGAGCCAGCCAGCCAGACAGCCTGAGCCCATCAGATATCAGAATTATTGATTCAAGTGAGACATTGTGGCAATATCAATATGTCATAACAGCAATAAGTATTCATCTTCCTAATCCTCGCAAGCAATAATGCACAATGCTTGAGATTACTTTCTATATTTTCAGTTATTATTTCGATTTAAAAAGTTTAGTAAAGAGGTAGCCTCTGTCATTAGTAGTTGCATATTTTTTCACATGTATTGTATTACTGTATACCGTGGAAGAGGAAATTATATTCCTGGAAATGTAATTTTTTTATATAAAGGAATGACCCAGTGTCTCTGGTAATAAAATGCTAGCATTTTGTTGCAGTTGTACTTTCATTTTCTCACATTTATAGCTCACTTTCTTGATTTGGAATAAAGCATTTCATTAACAAGTAGAGAAAATGACTGAAATCTTTTGTTTTGTATACTAGAATATAAACACCATTTGTTTTTTTATTACATCATAATAAAACAAAAGCAACAAGTTTTTTAAATTCCCCAAAATAAACTGTACAATAAACCTTACAATAAAATCCTCTACCATGTTCGAATCGACCACTTTTACAGCCTGAAAAATGCCTAAAAATTACTATGTGGATGATACATTTCAAACAAATACATTAGGGATTTAGCTGGTTGGCTCACTGAATTAATTCTGCCTTTACGGTATTTGTGGTAGGAGAGTTTAGTGCGCATCATGGAGTGATTGGGTTCACTATATCTTTTTGTTTCTTATACAATTTACACTTACATGTGCTAGCATAGCTTTTATTACACTCACTGCTTATGCCTGGATTTATTAGCATTCACACCTATAAAAACCACTTGGAGTGCATTGCTGGGTCATGGTAGGCCTCTGGTCAATGTTGAAGTGAGAATGAGTATGCAGTAGAACTTATGCAGTATCCACTACAGCATAGCACTGTCTGTGGCAAGGGAAAGTGATGGCCAGAGATGTAGTACTCCAGCTGTTCCACTGCTCACTTGATGGAAGTGCCTCTTGCTCAATTACAGCATAGCTTGATTTTTCTGCTTACATACAGGACTGTATATGTCTTTCCATCAAACTCTTGAAGCAGGATATTGCCAGAACCAGTCTCTGAGCCATCTGTGTGCACCATGAAGGATCTGATGAAGTGAGGTTTATAGGGAACTGGTGAGGTGCTTTCTCAACTCCTAGAATATGCGCTCTGCTGCTTCTGTCCACTGTATGTGCTCCAGGTGGACGTTCCCAGTTAACACTTAGGGGTCACTTTTTTCTCTTTGCAAGTGTCAACTGCCACTGGGATGGACCTCCTGAACGACCACGCTCACACGGACGTCACTGGGAGAAACCCTGGGTCCAGCCCAGATCCCAGAAAAGACAATGCAGAAAATAGTGGAATCCGCCAAACTCCTTTGGAAACTCAAAAGGGAGAAGCTCGTGCGAATCTGATGGAGCCTCCAGGGGAAAACGACAAATACACCCTGGAGCAATCATCCCAATGAGCCTATGGAGGAACCTGCCAAGATTCCAAGTGGGTCAAATTCAAACTGAACCTAAGCACGAACTGAAGACATCACCACGTCTCGATCCTCAAGAGCTGATGTGGGTCACGGGGCGTCACTAGAGAGAAAACACGCAGATCCAGTAGCAGAGAGAGGCAGAGAGAATAATCAAACAAGAGACACTTACAGCCAGTAGAGGGCGTCTCGGTCTGAGAGAACCAGGAAACGTAGGGAGGCAGCACACAACTCCACGTTAGTGAGGTCAAAGCTTCCAGTGCACGTAATCCAATCTCGTAGCCAAAAATCGGAAGCCGAGTTCAAAACCAGTAGATTCAATGAGTGCAAATCCAGAAGCAATAAATCCAGGGGCAGGCAGTATCGTAGTCAAAACGTGAGCGAGGTTCAAAGCTGGTAATCCAAATAGCAATAAATCCGTAACGCGAAGACAAGGACGAAAACGATAAACCAGGCGGGGTCGTAACCGATAAACTGTGGCAAAACAAACGCGAGAATAAAGGCATGAACGGCACAATAATCTGGCAATAAGTGGTTGTCCTGCAGCGCCTTAAATACACCTGACTGATTAATCCGAAGCGGCAGCAGGTGAGCTGGAGCCGTGACTGAGGCGGCAAAAAACAAGAGGCGGCGCGGAGCTGGAACAGGAGTGCATTAAACTGCTTGCGGAGGTGCTTATGTTGTGGGCGAGATCTGGCGTGTCGTGACAATGTGGAGCTGATGATGAAAGAGTTCTTCCATCAGATGAAGGAGGATCGGAAGTGGGAAAAGAAAGAGAATCCAGACTCAGCCTGACCAGCAGCTGGACAAGAGAGCAGCGACCACCAGATCCAGCAAACCACCGATAACAGCACTTCCAGGTGTACAGAAAACCCTACCTGAGCACCTTGCAACAGATATCATGGTCTGACTCGATGCCTGTATGAATACAGTAAACAACGTCATATGGGCTCCCCCATCAGGTAAAGTCAAGTCAAGTCAAGTCGACTTTTATTGTCATTTCAACCATATACAGTTCAGTACACAGTGAAACGAAACAACGTTCCTAAAGGACCACGGTGCTACATACATGCAATAACATAAATTAACAATACAACATGAATTAACAATGCAGATTTTTACATTTTTAAGTTAACCTAAAACTATAATTTTCTATACAAAAAAGAGACAATAGACAACAGAGAATAAAGTGCATGTGCAAATGTGCAAACAAAGAGCTACATGACAACACAACAACGTAACATGTTACCGTACTGAAATAGCTTTTAGGTGATGAGGTATGAGTTGAGGTAGTGTCAAGAGCAGCAGAAAACAATTGACCTTGTGTCAAAATATTGTGTGCAAATAACAAAGCGAAATAAATATTGTACAAATATTGCAAAGAGCAGTTCAGGTAGGTAGGTATGAACAAATGAAGGTGGTTGTAGATCAGTGTGATTGTGCATGCGTGTTTATCAGTTCAGTCTGGATGTTATTTAGTTCATCTGAGTGATTTGTGTCTGCGTGTGCATGTGTGTTTATCTGTCTAGTCCCTCTGTGTTGAGGAGACGGATGGCTTGTGGGTAAAAACTGTTACTCAGTCTGGATGTGAGTGCCCGAATGCTTCAGTACCTTTTTCCAGATGGCAGCAGGAAAGTGAGTGTGAGGGGTGTATCCGGTCAGCCACAATGCTGGTGGCTTTGCAGATGGTGCATGTGGTGTATATGTCTTCGATAGAGGGGAGAGAGACCCCGATGATTTTCTCAGCTGTCCTTACTATCCGCTGTAGGGACTTGCGGTCTAATATGGTACAATTCCCAAACCAGACAGTGAACCAGACAGATTGAGCTTTCTTATGCAGAGAGCTGGTGTTGAGGGACCAGGTGAGGTTCTCCTCCATGTGGACGCCCAGGAATTTTGTGCTCTTGACAATCTCCACAGAAGAGCCGTCAATGCTGAGCGGAGAGTGATCGCTCCATGTCCTCCTGAAGTCAACAATCATCTCTTTTGTCTTATCGACGTTCAGAGACAGGTTGTTGTCTTTACACCAGACTGTTAGCCTCTGCACTTCCTCTCTGTATGCTGACTCATCGTCATTGCTGATGAGACCCACCATGGTTGTGTCATCAGCAAACTTGATGATATGATTGGAGCTGTGTCGCTACACAATCACAAGTCAGAAGCGTGAACAGCAGGGGACTGAGCACATAACCCTGGGGGTTGCCACCAACTAACAACGTCGGCCTCCATCAAGAATCTGCGATCAGGTCAAATAAGGCCAGATGCATACGCCATGATCAATGGGCTTCACATGCCACCTATCGGGATGGAATATTTTGGAATGGATGGAATGGGTTTAAAATGGCTAACAAAAAGCAAACACCAGGAACTCTTGCAAGCATGCAACACCATTGTCGACAAACACAACATGATCGTTTATTGGAAAAAGATCCGAGGGCACTCACGCCAACCATGTCACGAGTCAGAGCAGAATGAGGTGAATCCAAATGCAGATGAATAATCGCAACGTTAAACGAAAACGTGGTCGGAAAGCGAAAGCGTGGTCAAATGCCGGAGGATAAATCGGCAAAGTGTCTAAGCCAAAGCACAAAATGAGAGCCCTAATCAAAATAGGAAGCATTAGGTCGGTAACCGGGAAATCAAGCAGCAAGACGACTATCCAAAAAACGTTAAACAAAAGCCGTAGTCAAAACGAGGAAGTGCGAGATCAAAGCCGGGAAACCAAACAGCGAAGCAACAACCCAAAACGAGAGACGAGAGATGAGAAGACGAGAAAACAGTAAAGTGACGGTGAAGTTTGGCACCGTGAAGGCAAGAAAGCAAAATGTGAGAAAATCGAAGCGAACAACACTCATTAATCCAGCGATTTAAGCAGCACACAGCGAGTGCTTAAATCCTGGAGTAATCAGTGGCGGATTCGAGACAGGTGTGCCGACAGGACTGAAACGGGGGCATGGGAAAGGAAACAGACAGGCTAGGGAAAACATGAGCACATGGAGAGAGAGTGACAGCGTGGGAAAAAACGGGGCAGACAGAGCATAAATCATCACAAACCAGGGCCGGACAAATACAGAGGTGTGAAGAGGGGAATGTCTATTATCGCCGCACTCACCGCCATGAATCAGTTGCATTTCAGAGTAATTCGTGAAATGACCGCCAGGTGGCGCAAAGTGCCATTTTCCGTCATCTCGGTTTTAAAATATAATTAAGTTGTAAAAAAGTCAAAACAATATATTGTATCAAAGAAATACTACAGTAATGGTAATTTCCACATCTGTGCACCCTAAAAAATGCTGGCTGCTGGATAAATATTGGACCAACTACATGCTGGGTTAATTTAACCAAGCAAAATGGGTTATTTATTTAACCCAGCAAGATGGGTAAAATATTCATTCCAAATACTAGGTCATATTTAACTATAATGTTGATTATAATTCTACCTCGCAAATAAGTTATTATTATTTTTATGTTTTACATGTCTATGGATAGAACAGTTTAAACAATTAAATTACTTTGATATACAGTACTGGTCTATTACAAAAAATACTCTAAGTTTTACAAACCATACATATATGCATTAAAAACCCAAGTAAATAGACAAATCATAGAAAATTATTTTTCAAAAGCACAAGATCAGATAATACAAAACAAGTTCAACAGTGACACCAATACTATACATTACTCAGAAGCACTAATGCCTGAGAGCAGTGCTGGTCATTATCTCCCACCATCAGGATGTAGCGGTACGGCCTTGACACTTCAGCCTGCTGGAGATATTCCACCGTGTCGGTTTCAACCTTAGAGAAAAAGAAATTAAAGAAAGTAAAAGTTTATGGAAAAATCGAAAGGGTTGGCTAGTATGCATATTTGTAAGAAGATTTTTTGGTTTTGTAACACCTCAGCTTTTTATATGTGGTTGCTAACGCTAGCAACCTAGCTAAATGCTAGCGTCATGCTGGCACTACAGTTAACAGTTTAGCTTTCATTCATCACTTCACCATCTTCATACACCCTGCAAGCATTTTACAAAGAAAGCTAAAAAGCTCAGACAGTTTTGCAGTTTCTTTCATACACAGGTGGGGTTCTTTGGTTTGGCTAGCTAGCAGCCATTGCCAGATAAACTAGCATGCTATAGCACAGACCAGGATGAAAGTTTGAGTATAACGTTAACACGGTAACAGTAATAAATGTTACATACAGTGAACAAATTCAGTCATAGGTGAGTGAAAGTGTGTATACAGACCTTATATTTAACGTTTACATTTCCTCTTAAATGCGTGAGGAGAAAGCACCCTTATCAGCAGCCCAAAAAAAACACACGAAGCTGACACAGCCTCTGAATACACCGGTGAATTTCGGGGGAGGGGCAGTCTTGTCTGTGATGTTAGCTGTTACTAGCTAACCCAACTCCAACCCAGCAAGCTGGGTTAAACAAAAAGTACCCAACTCCCTGTAAATAACCCAGAAGAATTACCCAACAGAGGCAACCCAGCGTTTGGGTAGTAAAAACAACCCAGCATTTTTAGAGTGTGTATTTTATACAACAAGCATGAAAAATCTGAATCAGAGCTATTGATATTTGCTGTACAATAATGAGTAAAAAAAATTTAAGTTGAACATTAAAACAAGTTCACTAGCACTCAAAAAATACTCTAAAAATCAGCATGTATAAGAACAGTGGCAGCTGGCACACCTAAAATAAATGCAGGATTATTATTCATAATCTAAATAAAAATGCTTTTCTAAACATTTATCTAAAACAACAAGGAGACCGACTCTGACCCTCTTAATAATTCATTGATAAATTAGTGATTTCTTTGGTTTCGGCTTTAGTGATGGTCATCATGTTATCTTGTCATCTCCGCAGGAGTGGATGCGCCTATAATTCACACACGAATTACATCGTCTAAAATCGCTTTCCATTAGTTTACATAAAAGCAGACATTTAGCTTTTTATAAGTATATATTTTTCACGGTTCATTTTCTGACGCGCTCAAGTTAGCGCACCCTGTTTACGTTCATTATTTTAAAAAATCATAAGGTTTTTTCGTCATTGTGAGTGCACTTTAAATAAAAGTGGAGTCATATAAAGGCTTGTTCACACGCTGTCCTCTCGCGGAGATCAAAGGGCGACATTCCCCTTTTTAAAGTCTCTGGGTCGCGTCACATTGCCCCGCTCGCGTGCCACTCTAAATTAGTAAACTCCACCGCGTGCTGCTTTTTAAAGTCCAGTTTCCCCAACAGACCCCAAGCTACACTCCCTGCAATGGTTTATAGCGCGGAGAGAAGCGTGTCTAGTTCGGGCTCATTAGCGCTCATAGCTCACCAATCGTGTCTAGTTAGGCAGCCCCTTCGCACACCTGCCTACATAGTGACCTTCGGAGTGAGTGAGGAGCGATATTGATTTGGCGCACGCCCATCACAGGCGCACGCCGTGATACAAGTATGCATTTACTTTGCTTAAATTCGATGCAAATAAGAAATGGCTATATGTATTCTTTTAATGTTTCACTTGTATTTCATAAGGTTTTGCTAGCGGTGGTACAGTGCAATGGGAGTCATTATTTATTAAAGAAAATTATGATGATCAAAAACAGCCTACTGAATTTCATTCTCATAATACCGCAAAAACACAAGCAGGGCTGAATGACAACAACATCTGCTTACACAGTAGCACGTTCTAACAATGTTTTAATTTTATGGTCATTTAGTTTAATTTATTTCGGTATTATCTACTACAAATTTAAAGAACACAAAATATAAGATGACTCAAAATCCTACATGCATAGACTTTCTAATTACACATGATAAAATCTAAAGGCTCAATGTGTTAACATTTACTTTGCTTAAATTCGATACTAATAAAATTTTATTCTACATTTGTACTGTAATTTTAGTACTGTGACTAGGAATTCATTTAAGTACAATGTTACACTTGATTTTATCCGCTACTATGTGCAGCTGTAAAGGAGCTGCGGCTCATTAATCCTTAAGAGAATGAACTAAGGTCTGGCGCGTCGGTTTATAGTTATATAGCGCCACTCAGTGGTAAAACCCAGCAAACGCATACCGTCGCGGTGAGGTGCGGCGACAACACTAGAATAACGCTCGTCACACATCTGTACTTCAATGACCAAACTGATGCCCTTGCCAAAGCTGGTGCATTGCTCTGAGAGCCCTAGACATTCCACTACCTCCCTGCCAACCCATCACCCTAACTAGCCAACAGCAGGCCTCAGGCGTGCACTCCCGTGCCTCCTCCCTCATCGCTACCTCACACCAATTAATGGCTGATGACCTACTCACCCTACAAGCATCAGATCCAGTGCTGCGGACCGTGTCAACCCACATCTCCAACACAGCGGACCAAAAAAGGGGGAAGAGCGAATCCACTGACACAGACCACCATCTCCACATCTGACCTTGCCGATTTCCCCGATTTTCTCGATGTCAAGCATATGTTGCATCTCACATATGTCCCTGAGCAATTCACTATGCCAAAGCTCGTAGTCCGTCATGGCCAAAGGGAGGTGATGCTAATCTACACTGACAATACACCATGCGCCGGACACCAAGGCCACCTATGAAATGCTTAAAAAGGTCATATATTGGCCTGGTATGCAGCAAGGTGTGGCAGAATATGTAAAAGGGTGCTTGGTGTGTTGCTAGTTTCAATCGGCAAATCCCAACCATCGCACCATTAAAAAGGAAGGGAATGAGCTTCCCATGGTCGGACATGCAAATCGATTGGGTAAGACCTCTGCCTCGATCTACACATGGTAACAAATACTTTCTCATGGTTTATGAATTTACATTTACATGGCTCCATCAAAATCAGTTAAAGAGGCACTTAGATTCTGACCGGAAAAAAGGGGAAGAGTGAATCCACTGACACAGACCAACATAGCCTTACACTTCACCACACTTATGTAATTGCTGTCCTGCTCGAACATTTATGTGGAAATTACGTAGTATGACACCTAAACTCCCGCCTCCACCACACTGTTAGGTCCAACCTCTAGTAGAGAGGAGTTTTTCCACACATGCGACACAGTAAGTGCTGTCTTAACCTCATTCAGTGTCGTCATAATTATTGCTATTATTATCATTATTACTATTGTTATTTCCATTTATAAAAAAATGTTTCCTTGTGTTTCCTTTTCCTTTGGTTTTCCTTTCTTATCTCTCTTAAGAGAACTACCATAACCAAGCTTTGCATCCTGCGTTCAAACTAGGGTAAACTAAAATTTATCGTAAATCATTGTAAAAGGCGTTTTCAATTAATCAATCAATCAATCAAAACAACCAACTTAAGGAAAAACAGATCAATTCTGGAATCACTTTTAATTCTTGTGTCTGACAGATTTGCAGGTTACACAACAATTCTTCAAAGTAGATTCAACAAAGTGAGTGAGAGAGGTCGATAACCTTAAATGAAAAACCAGAAAAAGGGTACATCACTATTCCTGATAAATAACAGTTAAATCACTACTTCTAAAAAATAACAGTTAAATAAAATTTAAACAAATACAACACCAGAATTATTTAACTAAGCTTAACACTTTAAAAAAACATGTAATACACAACATCATATTACATTTTTTGTGAATACATGGAAACACTTAAACATCAATCACAGCATAACATAAGTTACTCTTTCTCTTGTAATGAGCACTATACTAAATAAATTAAATATCCAGTAACTCAGATTCAAGTGATCAGTCCTTCGTATAAGTAAAGAGCGGTATTATCATATCATCAGTGGCCCTGAGATGACCAGAGGCCTATGCGCTTCCCTGTCTCACATGTTACTGACTGCAGTCTCTTACACACAGGTTTTTAAACACAGACCCTATACTGTTACATCATAGTAGAGACTGTGAGGTGGCGATTCTCTGTCACAGATGGTGCGTGTATGTTGAGTCTGTACCTTTGCTTCATTAGTGACTGTCCGGTGATGCATATTGTGATGTCATACATACTCTGATCGTGTCACAGTTGTTCCTTGTCGAATTACTACAGCTCCATCATTTCACCTATTTAAATTTACATGTTTTATGTCTGTGTGTATGTTTGATTATTTTCAAAAACAAGGTCTGAACAGCCTCTTTACGCCTGAAGGTAACCTGTAAGCTCGCCCACATCTTTGTAGTAGCTTGTGCTTCCGCCCTTGCGAGCGCTCCTCCGTTCTTGCGGGCCTTGTTTTTTTCGCTGCTGCATCACACTCAATTGTGCTATACGGTGGACGGATAGAAAATAAAGTGCATGCTATAAATTGTAAATCAGTTAATCAAATTAACCCAAATCGTTAAAGATTCGATTCACCTCTGACCAAGAGCTGTAACCCTACAATAGGTTGGTCCAACATTGGTACAAGTTTAGCCCAATGTTGGCGGCACAATGTTCAGGAGTAATGGCAAGGTTGGAAATTTTAAATTAAATTAGACTCTTTTCATTATTGCCAATAATAAGAAAACACATTTATATCTCCAGAACTCCAGCTGTTCTTTGTCATCATCATCAACATTACAGCGTATTTGGAGAACTGTGTCTCTAGTTTGTGTAAATACATCAATAATTTGAGCATTGTACATTAAAATGTTCTTCAAAATATGTTCTTCGAAATATTCCTTTTCAACCAGCAGCAACCAACTCAGTTCAATAACAGTTACAGTAATACAGCACACATATTTTTCTCTAGATGTAACAAAGTAAACATAGCAATTCAAACAGTAAATAACCTATCAAAATTATCACATAATATGTTTCACATGCCAACTACCTTATATATTGTATATATAATTACATATTGTTTATATAATTATATATTGTATATAACCTTATTTATTGTATATATCTTGTTTATTCAACAGCATAAACATACAAAAATGCAGTGCCCTAAAGCAAAACAATATGTACTGTATATTACAATTTTTCTAACCTCACTATGTCTCTGTATGCTGCTGTATTCACTGGTAACAGGTTGATTAGCCAAGCATAATAGTGCATAGCTAAACATCTTTCTCACCACATTACAGCAAAACTACATATTGTGTGCTTTTCCTGTTACCACCACATATTCTCAACACTCTTATGTCTTACTCAAGAGTATTTACATCTCATTTGGAGGAATATTAAGCCATCTGTAGTTAGGAGCAAATAGGCACAAAACTTTACCTTGTGTTTAGCTTGGCTGCAGGATTTAATCTGCAGCACCTGGCTTCTGTGGAGTTTTAGGTTCCTCCTTAGCGATAAGTGCCATCTAGTGACATGTTTGACAGTGTTCACAGTTGAGCACAAAGCACAATGAATTTAACATTTATCATTTTATAAAACATAAGAAAAAAAATTGGGGTGTCTTTTACACCTTATGAACTGTACCACAACGAACATTATAACTATTGTTTTTAGCTGTGAAATGAATAACAACAAATTATCACAATTGTTAAGCTGACTTCATAGCGAATCCACTTACTGTATATATCCACTTATATAATGATAATAAGACATTAGCACATATACTTCCAGTAATATTGTTACAGCATTGGTTAGTCAGTAGACACTTGTATGTAACTTACATGAGGTCCAAAATCAAAGAGGGCAGCCTTGAAAAGGGCTAGCAAGCAAATGATGCACATTCAGAGAGATGCACTGCTAGCTAGTTTAGCAAGACAGACATAGAGATATGCACTGCAAGTTAGCATATTGACTTAACCATACTATTATTTCCAGACAACAATCACAGGCAGACTTGATGACAGTTCCCACAGTCACTTTTTTTCTTTTGCAATGTATGCTTGTAGGGCCATTTGGCTCTGCCTCTTATGTTTACTATTACTCCATGTACCAGTTTAATTCCACTTCCCAAGATTTGTCACCTGACCACAAGTATGTAACTCTAAAATAGGAGCAGTATGCCAAGCTATAAAGCCTGTTTCATAACATTGTTACACAACACAAACTTACATCAACAGACATTTACATCACTTAATTCAACCTGCTATCCTGCTATCAAATAAAAAAAAAGGCTTTATGACAGTTGCTTGTGGAATCTAATTGCACACTCATAAGCGCTTAAAAATTTATAAATGGCATCTTTTTAATTTTGGAATTAACTAAAATTTTGGTTTGTTACCGTGAAGTGCATGGAATAAAGGTGTGATATTGCGTTTATTAAGCAGATTTCAACTGCACACTCATAAGCACAATGTTGAATTTTTAATTTCGGGAAGAACTAATAATTTTTCCAAGATTGATTTTTTTTATGATAAGGGCGTTCTCCATTTAAATTTCAAATAATCATATCATCTCTCCCCTTGGGCCGATTGTGTTGAAAGAAAGACTATATATTACCTCTTGCTTGGCCAAATACACCTATGAAAACCCCATTAAAATTGTTTTGTAGTTTTTATGTGATGTGTGCAAAAATAGACAGACAAAAACTCCTAAAAACATAATGTTGCACTTAGTGTGCTCTATTACTCATTCTAAATTCTCCCAATTATTTTTTCAAAAAATATCCTCAATATAAAAATCTGCTTTATTTGAAAGAAATCTTAATTTCTATGAAATTTAAAAAATTTAAATGTTATATTTTACATTGAATTTGTTTTTAACTGAACAAGCTGCTTTGAAGTGTTTCTTACGGCAAGAAAAATTTATCTATTTCACACAAAGATTAGACCAAGAAATGCTCAAAGAATACAAACTATGATGATGATTATAAATATTATGCAATGGTATATAATTAAAATAAACTTTTGTTCAATAATCATTAAATGCCTTTACTATCTACAAAATAAAATTAATTATTATGCATTATAAGATTATCTTTAGTTTCAGACATGCACCAAGTAAAAAAACAGAAAAAGGTAACATTTTTTTTATTTTTTTTTATTAATGAATACATCTTTAGGCCAAATGCATCACAGTGACTGAAAAACATATATCAAATAATCCCTTACTGATTCAAGAACACATTTGCCCATAAATGAAGTAATTTACTTTTGATTTACCCATTACCCTTGTTCTAGTCTTACTGTTTTTATTTTGCAGATAGTTATATTCATGTTCATTATACATGCAGCTTGTTGTTGATGGGCCATCCTGCTCTGGAGAGGTCATTAGTGAACCAATATGCAGTCTGAGGGTGGACTGCCAGCTGTCATTTAGTGTCCCAGGATCTACTCCCTCCAGACACTTGTTCTCCAGCTCTCTCTCTCCACAGCAGGTGTCCTGAGTGTACTGTCATAACTGAGGGAGCGCTGAAAGGCTAATGGAAGCCAGCTAATGGAAGCCGACATTACAATTACAGGGAGATGGGCACTTTACGTGTATATGTTCAAGCAGAATACTATAAAAAAAAAAAAAAAGTTTTATTTTTCGTATATAATATTTTACATTTTTCACTAATACAACAATGCAATTTAAATAATGGCAGTAAAATGAATAGAATATGAATTGTAGTACTTTGCCTGTCATTAAATAGAATATAAAATAAAGCCTTGGATCAAACTTTACATTGTACATTTTTAAACGCTTGTTACATTTTCTGGAGGTGGTTGTTTTTGCTTTTGATGCAGACTGCTAGCAGTTACTGTACAGTTCTCTGGCCCTAGTACATGTGACAGAGACATCTTAATTGTACCCAGGGTGTGTTCTGATCGGCCTGAAGTTCCCTGCGAAGTATGCTGCACAAGGTATTCAGCCATGTTAAGTGTAATTCCAAACCACAGGGAATGAATCTGTTGAGATCAAGTGGTTGTTTCACCAGACAAAACAGTTGTGTACACTCAACTAATTTAATATAAATATATATATTAAAATATATATATATATATATATATATATATATATATATATAAATGCAATTATTGTGCATAATATGTGTGCATGATTTCATGCTTTGTGGCATTTATGAATCTGTGCATGATGTGAAGTGCTAAAAGAACAAAGTTTGATTTATTTCTGGCATTATCAGCTGTGATAAAGGACATTTAGAAGCAAAACGACTCTAAAGCATCAATCATATTTCACATGGCATTGCACTGTAGAAGAGCAACGTTCATCTTTTTTAAAAACCCAACCACACCTCCTGTAACAAGAAATGGCTTGTTTTCTTCATGTTAAACTACAATCACTAACCACAAAGCAGTATAATAAACATTAGCTGTATTTATTGCCTATGTAGTTGCCACAACAAATTCTTGAATGGTGATACAATTCCTCCACTATTAAATGTCTTTGGGTTTTATCCTGCACTCATATCCTTAATTGTCTCTGATTAGCTACTACCAGCTACTCTCAATAAATCTAATTACTGAAACAAGGATAGGGTGTGACCTTTGAACGTCATCAATTTAATTAACTCCATTCATCAGGGAGAGTGGAAGGCAGGGCTAGAGGACATGCTAAGGAGGATGTGTGACAAGAGGGACATAAATATCTCAATATGCTGAGGATCATTCAGTGGAAGTGAAGGAGAGAATGTG
The DNA here is from genome assembly GCA_030347435.1 of Clarias fuscus. Classification (NCBI taxonomy): domain Eukaryota; kingdom Metazoa; phylum Chordata; class Actinopteri; order Siluriformes; family Clariidae; genus Clarias; species Clarias fuscus. The sequence continues at coordinate 11,498,778 of CM059220.1, forward strand.
TTGTCATCAGTCTGTCTTCATCAATTGCAAACACTGAAGAACAAAAGTTTTAGGACTGTCTTTTCATGTGCACATAATCTGAATTTGTGGTGCACCTTTATTTTTTTTTCAAGTAACAAAGTGGAGTGATGCAAAAGGTGTTGTAATTCAAAATATGTCAATCCAATGATCATTTTGAGCTTAGTCTAACATTATTTCCTTTCTCTTAATATGGATATCATCCAGAATCTACCATTTTCAACCTTATGTGGGCCCCCTTATTAATAGAAACAGACTGATTCACCCAATTAGGTATTTATTTACACCAAGTTAGCATGTTTAATAATGAGGCAGTGTTGTAAATAAAAATAAAGTCTTCTGGAAATGACCAGAGCATTAGATGACCAAGGAATCAGGAGACTCGGAGCCAGGGTTCAGCTGGAGTAGATTGTTTTATTTTGCGTGCACACGTCAATCAGTCAGCCAGGGCATTGAAATCAAAACATAAATGGGAAAACACCCATTTTATACCAAGATGTAAACCTCGACCCAAGGCCAAGAAATGGAAAAACAATGGTAGAAAAACACAAAGTTAAAAACATCATGCAAGAGCTAAGTAAACAGGAGCAATTACTAAGTAAACAAAGACACAAAGATCACACTGACATAAATCCATTCTTAATGATTGTGACATATTCATATCAAATATTAAGGAAAATTTGAAATAAATCCCTCAGCAGAAAGTAAATGCAGCCATACATGTATTAAATAAACATATACTCACTGGCCATTTCGTTAAGAAACAGTTTGACTTTTTTTACCTAACACTAATATCTAATCAGCTAATTAAATGGCAGCAATTTAATGCATTTAGACATGGTCGAAATGATCTGAAGTTTGAACTATGCATGAGAATGGAAAGGAAAGGTAATGAAATTAATTTTAAGTTAATTTTCTGTAACTTTAAACCGGGCAATTCACCACCATTGAGTGCATTAAGTATGATAGAGATACTCTTATTTCTATTGGTTTACAATGATCACCTTTCCTCCCCATTCCTGACCAACAACTGGGACTATGGCTTTGAACTTAAGCAATAGTGGGTCAATTAGATTTGATAGTAGGCATAGCAATAATTAGCTGCCAAAGGAAGGCCAACAAAATGAGAGTACATTGATCGTTTTTTAAGGTCCTATTTAGTGATTGTCATGGGTCTAGCTGGTGGCGCTGGCTAGACCCGGCTGATGATGTTGCCGTGGGCATGGAGGTAGGCATGAAGGCAGAGGGGTGTTGCAAACAGAAAAAGTCTTTATTTAACAGAACTCAAAAACAGACACAAACAAACAAAGGAACCAAAACAACAAACTCAAACTAAAACTAGGGCTCAGGAAAAACAGGGACGGCGCGCCAACACAGGGAGAAGAGCTGACATGGGAGCCAGGAACCGACAGGGAACGGCGCGCCAACACAGGGACAAGAGCTGACATGGGAGCCAGGAACCGACAGGGAACGGCGCGCCAACACAGGGATAAGAGCTGACATGGGAGCCAGGAACCGACAGGGAACGGCACGCCAACACAGGGACAAGAGCTGACATGGGAGCCAGGAGCTGACACAGGGGACCGACAAAGAGAACTGGGGATGAGGAAACATGGAGCTGAGCTAACTAAGACACATAGGGGAACTAGAGACTGGAGAGACAGGGCTAGACAGGACTGGAGACTGGAGAGACAGGAGAGACTAGAGACAGGAGAGACTAGAGACAGGAGAGACTAGAGACAGGACTGGAGATGGAACAGGCTGGGTTAGTGGTTAGTTGGGTTAGTAGCTACATGGAATGCTGGGGACACTGGATGCTGACCTAACCAGGTTAGTATCTAAAGGGGTTAGTGGCTAACCGGGTTAGTACTGACCTAATGGTGGGGAAGTGAACACAAAGGCAAAGCACACATGAGGCTACTCCAAACTAGCGGCTAACCTACTAGCGACCAGAACCACTAGCAGTCAATTCCCCTAGAGGCTAGCCTACAGGAGGCTAACCCTACTAAGGGCTAACCCTACTAGCAATTAAGGCCTACTAGCAGCTAACCCTGCTAGCGGCTAGGCCTGCATGTGGCCACACAAAACTAAACAAAGAATTAAACCAAAAGACAGAACAGTACTTACACAGGATACAGGAGGAGACAGCCTAGCTAAACATGAAACCGGACAGCTCCATGAATCCAGCAACACAAGGAACATAAAGAGAACAAACAGTAGAGCCCTAGACAAACAAAGGTAAAACAATACAACTAAAATATAAACTTAAACAAAAAGGAATGCCCACATGACGGTAGTTACAAAAACAAACAAACCTACAGACAAACAGGCAAATAGACAAACATACTGACAAACAATGCTCGACCCAGTTTCCCAGAACAGACTGCTATTTATAGAAGCTTTAATGAGGCACCTCAGTCCAGGTGAGCACTCATCACCTGACTGAGGTGCCTTCTGGGAAACTGAGTCAACCAACATGAACTACACAAGACCGACAGACATAAACAGTGACCTCTAGTGGAGGTTCCTAACAGTACACCCCCCCCTTAAAAACGCTCCTCCGGAGCGTTACCAGAGGTCCCCATTGTCTTGAGTCATTTCACCCGACTTACGACGCCGACGAGCTGGTTCCCCGAGCAGGATAGGAAGGCGGGCAAAACTGGAATGCCGCCGAAGCCAGGCGCCGGAGGCAGTCTTGGGTCTACCCTTGACGCTTGGCAGTGGAGGCGGCAATGGCCCGTTCTCGGGGTGGTAGACTCGACGCCGAAGCCGGGTGGTGGACGTGGGACCTCATTGACGCTCTGGGACGGGAAAGGGGGGGGGATCCTCCACAGAGGCACTGGACGACAGTTGGAGCCTCCCCGTGAGGCTCGGAGACGAAGGGCGGAGCCTCCCCGTGAGGCTCGGAGACGAAGGGCGGAGCCTCCCCGTGAGGCTCGGAGACGAAGGGCGGAGCCTCCCCGTGAGGCTCGGAGACGAAGGGGTGGAGCCTCCCCGTGAGGCTCGGAGACGAAGGGGTGGAGCCTCCCCGTGAGGCTCGGAGACGAAGGGGTGGAGCCTCCCCGTGAGGCTCGGAGACGAAGGGGTGGAGCCTCCCCGTGAGGCTCGGAGACGAAGGGGTGGAGCCTCCCCGTGAGGCTCGGAGACGAAGGGGTGGAGCCTCCCCGTGAGGCTCGGAGACGAAGGGGTGGAGCCTCCCCGTGAGGCTCGGAGACGAAGGGGTGGAGCCTCCCCGTGAGGCTCGGAGACGAAGGGGTGGAGCCTCCCCGTGAGGCTCTGGAAGCGGTGCTCTGGGGCCTCCCCGTGAGGCTCTGGAAGCGGTGCTCTGGGGCCTCCACGTGAGGCCCCGGAAGCGGTGCTCTGGGGCCTCCACGTGAGGCCCCGGAAGCGGTGCTCTGGGGCCTCCACGTGAGGCCCCGGAAGCGGTGCTCTGGGGCCTCCACGTGAGGCCCCGGAAGCGGTGCTCTGGGGCCTCCACGTGAGGCTCTGGAAGCGGTGCTCTGGGGCCTCCACGTGAGGCCCTGGACGAAGGTAGTGGGACCTTTCCCAGTTCTGCTGTAGGGCAAGCCGACGACCCTCAGCCTGCTTGCCCCAGCGTTACGGTCCCAGCCCCCCCAAAAAAAAATTCTCCTGGGGGGCCCCCTCTGCTATGCCTTGGTTCGGTCGAGCATTCTGTCATGGGTCTAGCTGGTGGTGCTGGCTAGACCCGGCTGATGATGTTGCCGTGGGCATGGAGGTAGGCATGAAGGCAGAGGGGTGTTGCAAACAGAAAAAGTCTTTATTTAACAGAACTCAAAAACAGACACAAACAAACAAAGGAACCAAAACAACAAACTCAAACTAAAACTAGGGCTCAGGAAAAACAGGGACGGCGCGCCAACACAGGGAGAAGAGCTGACATGGGAGCCAGGAACCGACAGGGAACGGCGCGCCAACACAGGGACAAGAGCTGACATGGGAGCCAGGAACCGACAGGGAACGGCGCGCCAACACAGGGATAAGAGCTGACATGGGAGCCAGGAACCGACAGGGAACGGCGCGCCAACACAGGGACAAGAGCTGACATGGGAGCCAGGAGCTGACACAGGGGACCGACAAAGAGAACTGGGGATGAGGAAACATGGAGCTGAGCTAACTAAGACACATAGGGGAACTAGAGACTGGAGAGACAGGAGACAGGGCTAGACAGGACTGGAGACTGGAGAGACAGGAGAGACTAGAGAGACTAGAGACAGGAGAGACTAGAGACAGGAGAGACTAGAGACAGGAGAGACTAGAGACAGGAGAGACTAGAGACAGGACTGGAGATGGAACAGGCTGGGTTAGTGGTTAGTTGGGTTAGTAGCTACATGGAATGCTGGGGACACTGGATGCTGACCTAACCAGGTTAGTATCTAAAGGGGTTAGTGGCTAACCGGGTTAGTACTGACCTAATGGTGGGGAAGTGAACACAAAGGCAAAGCACACATGAGGCTACTCCAAACTAGCGGCTAACCTACTAGCGACCAGAACCACTAGCAGTCAATTCCCCTAGAGGCTAGCCTACAGGAGGCTAACCCTACTAAGGGCTAACCCTACTAGCAATTAAGGCCTACTAGCAGCTAACCCTGCTAGCGGCTAGGCCTGCATGTGGCCACACAAAACTAAACAAAGAATTAAACCAAAAGACAGAACAGTACTTACACAGGATACAGGAGGAGACAGCCTAGCTAAACATGAAACCGGACAGCTCCATGAATCCAGCAACACAAGGAACATAAAGAGAACAAACAGTAGAGCCCTAGACAAACAAAGGTAAAACAATATAACTAAAATATAAACTTAAACAAAAAGGAATGCCCACATGACGGTAGTTACAAAAACAAACAAACCTACAGACAAACAGGCAAATAGACAAACATACTGACAAACAATGCTCGACCCAGTTTCCCAGAACAGACTGCTATTTATAGAAGCTTTAATTAGGCACCTCAGTCCAGGTGAGCACTCATCACCTGACTGAGGTGCCTTCTGGGAAACTGAGTCAACCAACATGAACTACACAAGACCGACAGACATAAACAGTGACCTCTAGTGGAGGTTCCTAACAGTGATGCACAGCGGCGACAATTTTGTGATATAAGATGTAGGATATAAATGATTAATTTACTTTTAAAAACGAGTGCAAGGTAGTCTTATGAAAGACTATCTAATATTAAATACACTTAGTGCACTGCATTAGATGTCACTGACATGAAAGAATTATGTCATATGGTTTTTAAGAGAACCTACAATTATTTAATTTTAATATAATACACATTGTTTCCAGCAAACTTATCACGGAGTGCAAATATCAGCATTGCTATCAACACAAAAGTAGGAAACTACCATAATGAGAAATTAATTCATTGAGATATTTAAGCAAAAATATCTGAAATATATGACAGCACATTTTGCACATTTACTATTTTCAAAACTGTTAAATGTAAACATAAATTTAAAAATTATAATAAATTAATTAACAATTTTAGGCATTTCTATGTTAATATCTTATTGAAATTTATAGCAAAAAAAAAGAATATAGAAAAAGAGGTTGGTGTAGTGCTGATTGAAGATGACAGAGACCAAGATCTGCTGTCACTGGTAAGATTAGGGCTACTATAATTGTCACTTGCCATTTGTTAACCCCATCAAGACTGACTGAAAGTTCAACATGGTACCTCATGGCAAACAACTCTCAGAAGACCTGAAAAAAAAATTGTTGCTTTACATAAAGATGGCCTAGGCTATAAGAAGATAGCCAACACTCTGCAAATGTGCTGCAGCACAGTGACCAAGACCATCCAGCACTTTAAGAGGACAGGTTACGGGGTATATGGATTTTGCAAGGTAGGGGACTATTTTGGTTACTCTAAATGCTGCCAGGGCTGGTGACAGGGGACAGTGGTCCCTTGCTTTGACTTGGTTTGGGCCCCTGTAAACTATACATGGCCTAATACCTCACCTTTCATGTTCACGAAGAAGAATCCAGTGAAGACTGTGGACATAAATGAGAATAAATACCCATTTAGAAAATTCCACAATATACTTATCAATACTTGATGGATTGGAACTCTGATGGAATTGGGGTACACTATGTTGCAAGGGGATGTGGATCCACCTAGCAGCTCTATGACATAACGTCATAGGTTTGATGTGCAGGAGCCCCCTGGACTTAGTTGTACTGAACAGTTCCTAAGATCCACTATAATATAGGGGACTCTCCACTAGTGAAAGGGTAGCAAGGATAAAAACATTTGGGGCGGGTTCAAACTGCTTTACTGTTCTGCAGACAATAAGAGAAATACTGAAGGAAGAGTATGCCAAGAGTGAATTGGAAGATAGAGTGATGAGTGTGAAATTGGAAGTTGAATAGGTAATTATAAATGGCAACACAGAGTGACATACACTCACCTAAAGGATTATTAGGAACACCTGTTAAATTTTCCATTAATGCAATTATCTAATCAACCAATCACATGGCAGTTGCTTCAATGCATTTAACGGTGTGGTCCTGATCAAGACAATCTCCTGAACTCCAAACTGAATGGCAGAATGGGAAAGAAAGGTGATTTAAGCAATTTTGAGCGTGGCATGATTGTTGGTGCCAGACAGGCCGGTCTGAGTATTTCACAATCTGCTCAGTTACTGGGATTTTCACACACAACCATTTCTAGGGTTTACAAAGAATGGTGTGAAAAGAGAAAAACATCCAGTATGCGGCAGTCCTGTGGGCGAAAATGCCTTGTTGATGCTAGAGGTCAGCGGAGAATGGGCGACTGATTCAAGCTGATAGAAGAGCAACTTTGACTGAAATAACCACTCGTTACAACCGAGTTATGCAGCAAAGCATTTGTGAAGCCACAACACGCACAACCTTGAGGCGGATGGGCTATAACAGCAGAAGACCCCATCGGGTACCACTCATCTCCACTACAAATAGGAAAAAGAGGCTACAATTTGTACGAGCTCACCAAAATTGGACAGTTGAAGACTGGAAAAATGTTGCCTAGTCTGATGAGTTTCGATTTCTGTTGAGACATTCAAATGGTAGAGTCAGAATTTGGCGTAAACAGAATGAGAACATGGATCTATCATGCCTTGTTATCACTGTGCAGGCTGGTGGTGTGGGGGATCTTTTCTTGGCACACTTTAGGCGTCTTAGTGTCAATTGGGCATCGTTTAAATGCCACGGCCTACCTCATTGTTTCTGACCATGTCCATCCCTTCATGACCACCATGTACACATCCTCTGATGGCTACTTCCAGCAGGATAATGCACCATGTCACGAAGCTTGAATCATTTCAAATTGGTTTCTTGAACATGACAATGAGTTCACTGTACTAAAATGGCCCCCACAGTCACCAGATCTCAACCCAATAGAGCATCTTTGGGATGTGGTGGAACGGGAGCTTCGTGCCCTGGATGTGCATCCCACAAATCTCCATCAACTGCAAGATGCTATCCTATCAATATGGGCCAATGTTTCTAAAGAATGCTTTCAGCACCTTGTTGAATCAATGCCACATAGAATTAAGGCAGCTCTGAAGGCGAAAGGGGGTCAAACACTGTATTACTATGGTGTTCCTAATAATCCTTTAGGTGAGTGTGTAAGAGTGGTGGAAGATGCAATCTGAAGAAGAATAAAGACTGTAGGATGGTTGCTGGGGATAGTGTAGCTAGACAATATCAGATGGTGGTCTTCAGGATGACTTTGGAGGTATAAAATCATAATTTTATGATTGATATATTATCAGGGACCCCAAAGCTCCCAATAATTATTGTGAAAAAAAAAATTTCTTCTAAAATAAAACTTCATGCCATAGAGTGCTATGACTGCTGGACGACTAGTCAGCTACTGCAGAAGTGGTATGGGAGAGGCAGCTATGATATCAGGACCGAGAAAAGGAGATAAAGAAACTTGGTGGGGGACTGGGGAAGTACAGGAAATGATCAAGATAAAGAACCTTGTAAAAAAAAATTAATTTTGATGAGGACATGTGAGGGAAGAGGGAAGTGGCAAAGGCTAAGGAACAAGCATATAGAGAGTTGCATGATAAGCTAAATTCAAAGTAAGGAGAAAAGGATTTATATATCGATTGGTCAGATAAAGCGACTAAGGTGGAAGGATCTACTACAGGTTAGAATGATAAAAGAAATGTACTGACAAGCACAAAGAGTGTTTTGCGAAAGTGGGTGGAGTATTTTGCAGAGCTGATGAATGGAGAATATGAAATATAAGTTTTGATGAGGTGGAGGAAGTGAATCAGTTAGTACAGGGAATTAGTAAGGATGAAGTGTAGAGAGCACATGAGAATGAGATAACTTTCCATTTTTTGAGAAAATTAAGTTTTCTAAAAATTACGTTTTCCAAATAGAGCAAACTGATTATAGATTATTTTGTGTATGTTATCTTTGAATAACAAGGGTGTTTTATAGTACAAACCACTTTTGAGAATTTTTGATATTGTTGTCACATCCACACAATTGCCACTGTTGATCACCAATTGCAGCTGCTTTAGGGTTGCTGTAGGCCTCTTGGTAGTCTCTCTGACTAGTTTCCTCCTGGTTCTTTCATCCAGTTTGGTGCAACGTAATGAGGGAGGGTCTGTGTTCTACCAAATACCTTCCACTTCTTAATATTAAACTTCACTGTGCTTCTAGGCAGTAATAAACCCTTTACATTTTTGTATTCATCTCTTGACTCGTGTCTGTGCACAACTTTATCCCGGAGATCTTATGGCACTGTTTGCTTCAGCTGCACTACCAGGGACTTAAATGCTTCAGCTAATCCAAAAGACCACAGCTGATCATAGTTGAAAGTCAAATGGCTTTGTGTGCCTTTGAGAAGGAGATTAGCTGGTCATTTTAAGGCGGAGGGTCAATACTTTTCCAACTCAGTGATTCAACTCAGTGATACGCTATGTGTACAATAGGTAATTAGCCAGAATGCCTTTTACCGTCGTGCTCAAAGCCACTGCAAAACAACAGCAGCCAAAATAAATTAGTCGCATTTCAAAGTAATTCTTGTAATGACCGGGGCAAAGTGACATTTTAAGTTTTCACAGTTTTTTTAATTTAATTAGAGCTTAAATCTTGAAAAACTCATAACAATAAGTTGTATAGAAGAAATACTACAGCGATGGTAATTCCCACATCCGAGTACTTTTATACAACAAACATGAAATATCAGAACCAGGGCTACTGACACTGTTCAATTATGATGTAAAAAAAAAATGGTTAAATTTAATTTAGAAAGACAAAGTTCACTACCTGACAATTTTATTTGTACAAAGACTGAAACGTTATATAGCCTATCTTTGTATCTCACTCACTCATCACCTATACCACTTAATCCTGTATTCAGGGTCTCGGGGGGCCTGGAGCCTACCCCAGGAGACTTCGGGTACAAGGGGGTACACCTTGGAGAGGGTACCAATCCATCGCAGGGCACACACACACTACACACACTCATTGACACACTATGGCAATTTTGGGAATGCCAATTAACCTAACCTAAATGTCTTTGGACTGTGGGAGTAAACCGGAGTACTCGGGGGGGAAACCCACCAAGCATGGGGAGAACATGCAAACTCCATGCACACAGAGATGGGAATCGAACCCGGACCCTGGAGGTGCAAGGCGACAATGCTAACCACTACCAGTTTGTATCTGTTTATTGTTATTATTTTAAAAAGTTTTACATTTAAAGACATCAAACTTTAAATATAGAAGTAACTGGAAAAATTTACTTTCAGAATAGAACATTAGAATAACTCAAAAAATAAATTGTCTTATTTGTGTAAATGTTTTTTTTAAAAAGTTTGTTGTAAAAATATTATTTATGTGTCATGAATTGGGGTGCGAAGCATAAACGCAGAGGTCCCAGGTTTTAAAGGAACGATGTTTATTCAACACAAAAGACAGGGAAATTAACAAAACAAATATACTTTATGTGAAAATGAAACTAAAACACGTATAAAGACACCTGGAAACACAAACTAAATTCACAGACATTAACGCGGTTAAATGAACAGATGCAAGACACAAACTAGAACTGAAACAAGCTATTTATAATAAAACAAATGAGCAACGTCACCTGACCGAGTTGCATAATGGGAAATGAAGTTTAACTCAAAAGGAACTACAACCACAAAGTCTCTGGGCGCTAGGCGCCCTCTAGGGGTTACCCCTGACAGTACCCCCCCTCAAAGGGCGCAACTCCGGGGAGCCACAAGAGGTCCAGGGCATCCCCCCCCAGGGTCCAACATCCGCCCCTCTCACCCAGAGGCTGGCACCTATGTCCAGCGGGCCCGATGGCCTGATGCCCCCATTGCAGTAGGGCGGCGGAGGCAGAGAACGAGCGCCGTCCTTTCCGGTGCAGGGTGGCGGCGGAAACTCGCCATCCTCGTCGATGCAGGGCGGCGGCGGAAGAAGCTCGTTGTCCACAGCGACGTAGACTGGCTGTGGAGGTGGAAGCTCGCAGTCCTCCTCGTTGAGAGACGGCGGCGGCGGAAGAAGTTTCTCCCTGCGTTGAACTTCCAGATTTCGACCACGCTCTGTTTTCACGACCTCGTCATTGTCTCACGCTACGTATCCTTTGTCTTCATGGATTTACTGTTGCTGCCCCTCGGAATTGTCTTTCAACCACAAGCTCTGATCATGGACTTTCTCGGTTTCCCGTTTCTGACCTCTGTCTGTTCATCAGCCACGAGCTACCATTTCGGATCTAGCATCCTGCGCAATTCTTCTGCCTCGCTTTGCTGGATTGTTATTGCCTGCAAACAGCGTGTGCACTTTCTATACGTGCTGGCTCGGAACTTCCGCATTCCTGCCGTGGAGCCAATTCAGAAAAACAGTGAGCGTGTGCTCGGCACTTCCGAATTTTCACCACTGAGCTCTCTATATACATACACTGGCTCTACTCTTCTGCATTCGCGCTGCAGGGCTCGTTCAGAGAAACGTCTCTGGTTACTTTCCTATAACCCGGTTGCGGCATAACATATAAAGAGCTGCTCCTCTTTGCGCCACTTACTAGTGCAGTGGACGTAAATCTGTAGAGCACGTACTGGAAACAATAAGTAAAATCCTTCCTGCTCCTGAGACGGCAGAGGACAGAAGGTTTCAAGAACAACTGGTTGCATAATCGAAAATGGAACTTTTGGAAGATAATTCGGGTGAGGATGCATAATAGGCACAAGTTCTAGAGGTTCGAAAGGGGCCTCAGCCAACCTTTGAACACAATAGCTTTGTGCCTTAAAGGGACTGTTGTCCTAGGCCTGAGCACAGTTTCTCATGCAGGAACTCCAGCACTGAAACAGTCTGGCAGTATGGTTTGCCATACGTCCAAAATCATCCCATCTGAGGGCCTAAGTACTTCTGTTAGAGAGTGCCCTAGTGCTTGGAATAGTTTCTATTAGCTTAGCTGGAAGACCAGGATCTCTTGGATTCCATTGACTTCCATTGTGCTGCCCACACTAGGACATTGTAGCCTCTTAGCTGGAGGAAGTATTTCAGGGCCAGAAATCTCTCCAGATCCTTTGAGCTGGACGGCCATCCAAGACCGCACCCCAACCCAAGGAAAGCATCTGTCATAAGCATCTCATGATGACAGAGACCTAGAGTGGGACCCAAAGTTAAAACCCGGGGTCTGAACCACATAGAAAGGGTACGAAGCCCCTGGCATGTATCCTGTTTGCTCAGGGGATTGGCCCTTGAATGAAATCTCCTGACTCTCAGCCACAACAGAAAGGGTCTCATATGCAGGGGGCCCAGAATATCACCATGGATACTCCTGCCATGAGACCTAGATTCTCTGAAAGCAACGAACAGTCACCTTCTGGCCTAGTTTGATGCTCCTTAGTATGCTAAAGATAGAGGTTTGGGAGGTTTGGTGACCACTCTTCTGAGCACCAGTGGTGGTGGAGATTTGGGCGGCCTCCTGAGGGTGCCAGGAAGGAGTGCTTATTCCCTTTGGAATACCACGCGCCCTCATGGTCCATTTAACCAGCCTCAGGACCTCTTCTTTAAGGAGATCATGCTCCTCAGGTCCGGTCTTTTAAAGGCGGAGTGAAGCACAGCGAGTCGTACCCCAGTCTTTACGAGGGGGTGCTTGCCTCACCACCCTCTCCTTCTGCGCTTCACGCCTCACTAGAACTGGGTGGCCGACAGTCCTAACTCCTGAGCACGGAGGGGAAGAAACCTCAAACGCCTCCTTGTAGCGTTTCGCCTCCCGAAACCTATTGGTGACGGTATTCACAGCGTCACCGAATAGGACGGAAGGTGAGATAGGGGCATCAAGGAGGAACGAATGCTCCTTGTCCTTGATGACAGTGAGGTTCAGCCACAGATATCTCGTGAGGTTCGTGCCACAAAGCAGACGGCCTGTGCCATTGGCCGTTCCATGGCTGCTATGGTAGGCACGGAGAGACAAATCTGTGGCTCGGCAAAGCTCTGAAAAGGTTTGGTGGTCGATGGACCTGCCAGTGGTCAGGTCCTTCAGTAGATCAGCCTGGTATGCCTGCAACACCGCCATGGTATGCAGCGCTGCACCGGTCTGACCCGCTGACTGGAATGCTTTCCCCACTAGCGAAGATGTTAGTCTACACGGCTTAGTGGGGAGTTTAGGCTTCTTCAGCGAAGATGAGCACCCAGGAGAGAGATAGCTCGCAAGCGTGTCCTCAACCTGGGGCATCATCATGTAGCGAATAAATCGACGTCGTTGGCACAAATATGCGGGACGAATAAGGTTTGCTCCATGAATGAGTTACGTCGTTATGGAGCTCACCAAAAAATTTGAAACCTGTCGTCTAATTTTGAGTGTTTGGGACTCACCTGTTCCTGAGGCCAGTCAAGATGTAGGCATTCGACTGCCCTGGTTACCACCTCCAGTAATTCCTCATAGGCTCGCTCGCCACGAGAGGAGCATCCCGGGGTGGTAAACTCCCTTGAGAGAAGGGAGGAGGTCTCCGGCGCCCGATCAGAAGAGGCATCGAGATGCGCTTCAGAAGCAGACGCGGGAATTTCCTGATCTGGCGAGAGAGCGAGAGAAAGGGGCAAATCCGTCTCACGCGCTTCCGCCAGATCAACGCACGAACCCCAAGAGTGAAGCACAGCTCGCAATTTCTCTCCAAAGAATGCAAGCCGGGCGCGAAGCGCTTTGATCGGAAGCAGATCACAGTGCTCACATTGTCCCTCGAGTTCGTGGAAAGCAAGATCTTCACCCAAACACTCAAAACAAAGAGCATGACAATCGTCATCGGAGAGAAGCCTCCTGCACGGTGTTAAGCATCTCTTCCTAAACTCAGCCATTAGTTTAGCTTTCTTTTCTATCTATATACATTTTTCTTTCTTTAAACTGCCGCACAGTATCGTTAGACACACACACGCAAACACAGTACAGCCTTGAAGACAAAAGACCTGAGGATGTTTCCGGTTCAGACCTATTTATAACCTCCAGGTGTACCTGGCCAGATGACGTCACCTGACTGAAGTTGTACGGGCCAAGTTTTTGGTGTGTTTGACACACATGCTTCAACAAACGGTCAGCGGAGACCTTTTCCCATAGCGCTTTCAAGCGCAGCATCGAGTGTAGCTTTTGAAAGGGAACAGTAAATGCTCGCTCTGCGCTTGGATCCTTCACCCCCACGCACTCTCGTGAAAGACCCAGTAGTACATCCTGACATCCTGATCCTGTTTGAATTTTATGGGCATTTAGTGTCATTTATTTCAGTTAATAAATCTACTATAAACTTAAAGAACACTAAGTATAAAATGACAAATGCATGCGTAGCTTTTTAAATTACACATGATAAAATCACTGTATTAACATTTACTTTGCTTAAATTTGACCCTAATAAGATTTATTTTAATTGTAGTACTGAGTTTATCTGCTACTACATGCAGCTCTAATGGAGCTGCGACTCATTAACCCTTGAGAATATGAATTAAGGCCTGAGGCCTCAGTCTGTAGTTATATGCCGTCGCCGGGAGATGCGGCGGTAAGACTATTATTGAGAAAGGCTTTTTCTTTGCATGCCTCCCAAACAGCTTGTTGGCATGTAGATAGCGTCTGATGTTTGTTATGAAGACTTTGTGACACCAAGATGCCTCTCTTTGATGGAGTTCTCCAACAGTGAGCTTTGGAGATTTTTACTTTATATTCCTCTGACTGAGAGATGGGCAAATTTAGGTAAGTGGCTATTTTCTTTTATACATTGCCTGACTTATGAAGGATGACATACACCTGCCTTACTTGAATATAGTGTTCTCTTGTCTTTCCCTTGTTGAAGAGTGGATAAGATAATATAAATATTACTAAACCCAGAGGGAAATTGCTTTGTCTTGGTTATAGTTGCTTTCCATTGTTTTAAAAGAGTAATAAAGATTAATAAATTAGACAAGAAGGAAGGAAAATCTTGAATTAAATTAAATAAAAATTTTAAAAGGTGGGAGGAAAATAAAAACAGTAAAATTACATATTGCACTAATATTAAGCCATAGCACGTGAGTCATGACTGAATTCACATTCACTTGGAAGGCATATACGTATTGCACTTGAAGAGTGGTAAGACCCAATAGTTCAAGTACTGTATTAATGTAATATTGTATCATTACAAACATTTAGCATTGGTAAACAACTGTGGGAATAAGTATTGCATTAATGTAATACTGTATTATTATGGACAGTTATTACCAGAGGTAGGTAGAGTAGCGGGCGGCACGGTGGTGTAGTGGTTAGCACTGTCGCCTTGCACCAGGCTCGATTCCCGTCTCTGTGTGCATGGAGTTTGCATGGTCTCCCCGTGCTTGGTGGGTTTCCTCCGGGTACTCTGGTTTCCTCCCACAGTCCAAAGACATGTAGGTTAGGCTAATTGGCATTCCCAAATTGTCCGTAGTGTGTGAATGAGTGAGTGTATGTGTGTGTCTGTGCCCTGCGATGGATTGGCACCCTGTCCAGGGTGTACCCTGCCATGTGCCCCAAGTCTCCTGGGATAGGCTCCAGGCCCCCCGTGACCCTGAATACAGGATTAAGCTGTATAGATGATGAGTGAGCGAGTGAGTGAGTGAGTGAGGTAGAGTAGCGTAAAAAAGTAAGAGTAAAAAAGTATTCAGTGAAAAGACTACTCAAGTACCGAGTAACTGAGTTAATTCTGTACTGAAATATACTCATGTATTCATAGACTGTCAAAGTAACATTATACAGTACTGTGCAAAAGTCTTAGGTGCCATATTATCTGTAGTACAAATTTTATTACATAAGTTTATGTCTGCATTATTATTTACAAGACCATTCCCTACAAAGATACACTAAAATTAAATACCATTACAGAAGAATGTTTTTCTTTGCATGCCTGTAAAGAAAGTGACATATTTCATGACAGACATTTCAGATGTATATTTATATTTAAAGATTTTTTGGGGGGAAATGCAGACAAACTTATAACACAATTTGTACTACAGATAATATGGCACCTAAGACTTTTGCACAGTACTGTATGTACAATTAAGGTTAACATATAATCACACAAACATGAAAAAAAAAAAGCATTCTATACTCACCGCAAGATTGTACACTAATCCCGCTAGTAGCAGCATGGATTTATGGGCAATCCACAAAATTAGTGAAAAATGTCTTTTGTTTGCACATGACCAAGTGAGCGTATGTAGGACAGATTCACAGGTAGGATGAATTCTTAGAACACGGGCTGAAAGTTTTTTCCCACTATACCGCCAGACCTGATTTATAAAATGGAGTCGTATGATTATTGTTGCTGCGTCTGATTGTTGAAACAGTCATGCGGTAGATCTACCAGCTGCATGTTTTCAATAAATGGTTAGAAAAGTAACAAGTCGAGTGTAGCCGAATGTAGTGGAGTAAGAGTAGTGTTTTTTCTTCACAAATCTACTCAAGTAAAAGTAAAACGTATGGTGCAGTAAAACTACTCATAGAAGTCATTTTTTCCCCAAAATGTTACTCAAGTAAACGTAATGGAGTAAATGTATCTCGTTACTACCCACTTCTGGTTATTACCCACATAGTGTAAACATTACAGTGAATAGTAAAAATAGAAAATATCTCCTGTAGTGCTCTGTTGAATACTTACTAGTAATTAGTTGCTGGCTGAATTTGCTCCTCTTGTTGGAGAGTACACTAAATAGAGGGTGAGAAGGATTGCTCAGGATGGATTATATTTTGGACAGAATCCACCTTTTTGACACAACCCTTAATGGAGTCAAGCTCCATCTCTAACTTAGGTCCAGCCCTTTTAATAACCTTTTCCAGTACAATTTTTATTGTAGCCCCAACAAACCACAGCATGAAAAATTACACTCACCACAACAGATTCGTAGAGCATCCAAAGAATGATGTTTCAGATATTAAAGGACCTGAGCCCTTGCAGAAACTACGACCTGCTCTGTCCTTTTTTGTAAAGTGCCATTGTGTTAAGTGACCAGTCCAGTAGGTTGTCGAGATGGACTCTCAGATATGTGTATTCGGAGACCATGTCCCCAGACATAGGAGTCACAGGGGTCTTATTTCCAGCTCCAGAAGTGTACCACCAGCTCCTTTGTCTTCCTGATGTTGAGTTGTAGGCGTTTATGCTCACACCACAAGACAAAATCATCCACCACATACTGGTCATCTTGCTTAATTTATCCAACAATCACAGAGTCATCAGAGAACTTCTGCAGATGGCATGACTTTTTTAAAAATTATATTTAAACATACATATCTTGGATTTATCAAGGGTAAAACGAAAGGAAGATTTCAGGCCCCTGAGGAGCACCAGTGCTGCAGATCACTGTCTTGGACACAGAGTTTTGTAATCGAGCATATTGAAGATGGCAGGTTAGGTAGACCATGATCCAGGAAACCAAGGGAGTGTCTATGTCACAATACCATGTGCGTGTGAGCATAAATGTGAGTATACGCATGTTGACTATATGATTGAGGCACATGGACTGATACCGAACATGGGAGGTGATTACCCACAATCCCATAGCATGAGAGAGAAAAGGACTATTGGCTCAGCCGTAATCACATGACTCATGGCAGACAAAGCATACCCATACTACTCATACTGCATGACCGTTTATTACAAATTTTTGCTCGTCTTGTAAAACAATCACAGACCAAGTTAGTCGCAATCTATGGTTTTACTGTAATACTAATACATACTTTTATTTTACTGAGAAAGTTTCCTAGTTAAAAAATAGTGATGAATACTCAATTCTGATTAGTCAGAAGATGTTAAGAGTTTTTTTTTTTTTTTCTGTAAGAATACAGCTTAGAAAGCATATTCAGCTATGCCCCTGTATGTCATTTGACTTTGGCAATTTATCCAGTATGCAGTTTCATAACTTGTCGCAACTTTCTTTAGTTCTCCTGCTTCATCCCATTGTTATACTACTGAGAGTATTTCTCTAATCCACACACATTGTATTATCTTAAATATAGTTTATTAAAAATACACACAGCGAGAATAAAGTTCAAGACTAATGATCAAGACTATAATAATATAATATATTATTGGAACATCTTTCTGAAAGATACACACGTGGACAAAATTGTTGGTACCCTTCGGTCAATGAAAGAAAAACTCACAATTGTCACAGAAATAACTTTTTAATCTGACAAAAGTAATAATAAATAAGAATTCTATGAATGTTAACCAATGAAAGTCAGACATTGCTTTTCAACCATGCTTCAATGGAATTATTTAAAAAAATGAACTCATGGAACAGGCCTGGACAAAAATGATGGTACCCCTAACTTAATAGTTTGTTGCCCAACCTTTTGAGGCCATCACTGCATCAAACGATTCCTGTAACTGTCAATGAGACTTCTGCACCTCTCTGCAGGTATTTTGGCCCACTCCTCATGAGCAAGCTGCTCCACTTGTTTCCGGTTTGAAGGCTGCCTTTTCCAGACAGCATGTTTCAGCTCCTTCCAAAGATGCTCAATAGGATTGAGGTCAGGGTTCATAGAAGGCCACTTTAGAATAGTCCAATGTTTTCCTCTTAGCCATTCTTGGGTGTTTTTAGCTGTGTGTTTTGGGTCATTGTCTGGTTGCAAGACCCATGACCTGCGACTGAGACCCAGCTTTCTGACATTGGCCAGCACATTTCTCTCTAGAATCCCTTGATAGTCTTGAGATTTCATTGTACCCTGCACAGATTCAAGACACCCTGTGCCAGATGCAGCAAAGCAGCCCCAGAACATAATAGAGCCTCCTCCATGTTTCACAGTAGGGACAGTGTTCTTTTCTTGATATGCTTCATTTTTCCATCTGTGAACATAGAGCTGATGTGCCTTGGCAAAAAGTTCCATTTTTGGCTCATCTGTCCATAGGACATTCTCCCAGAAGCTTTGTGGCTTGTCAACATGTAGTTTGGCATATTCCAGTCTGATTTCAACATTGGTGTCCTCCTTGGTCGTCTCCCATGTAGTCCACTTTGGCTCAAACAACGACGGATAGTGCAATCTGACACTGATGTTCCTTGAGCATGAAGTTCACCTTGGATCTCTTTAGAAGTCTTTCTGGGCTCTTTTGTTACCATTCGGATTATCCGTCTCTTTGATTTGTCATCAATTTTCCTCCTGCGGCCACGTCCAGGGAGTTTGGCTACAGTCCCATGGATCTTAAATTTCTGAATAATATGTGTAACTGTAGTCACAGGACCATCTAGCTGCTTGGAAATGATCTTATAGCCTTTACCTTTAACATGCTTGTCTATAATTTTCTTTCGAATCTCCTGAGACAACTCTTTCCTTCGCTTCCTCTGGTCCATGTTGAGTGTGGTACATACCATGTCACCAAACAACACAGTGACTACCTGGAGCCCTATATATAGGCCCACTGACTGATTACAAGATTGTAGACACCTGTGATGCTTATTAGTGGACACACCTTGAATCAACATGTCCCTTTGGTCACATTATTTTCTAGGGGTACCATCATTTTTGTCCAGACCTGTTCCATTAGTTTATTTTTTTAAATAATTCTGTTGAAGCATGGTTGAAAAGCAATGTCTGACTTTCATTGGTTAACATTCATTGAATTTTTTTTAAATTATTACTTTTGTCAGATTAAAGTTATTTATGTGACCATTGTGAGTTTTTCTTTCATTGACCGAAGGGTACCAACAATTTTGTCCACGTGTGTAAATATTTTGACTGATATCATAATCATGATATCAAAATATCATGCCAAAAGTATTTGCTCGCCTGCCTTCACATGCATATGAACTTGAGGAACATCCGATTCTCAATCCATAGGGTTTTTATAGGATGTTGGCCAACCCTTGCAGCTATAACAGCTTCAATTCTTCTGGGAAAGCTTTCCACAAGGTTTAGGAGTGTGTTTATGGAAATTTTTGACCATTCTTCCAGAAGCGCATTTGAGTGGGAAGACAAAATCATCACAAACCAGTTAGAGGTGGTCCTTCTCTTGATTCCTCAGGATCCTCGCAGGGTTGGCCTTTGTTGACCGGAGATGGCACAATCTCCGACATTCCTGCATTGGCCACATGTTAATTGTAGAATTTATTACAAACTATCACTACTTATGTACAAAGCTCTAAATGGTTTAGGTTCCACACATCTAGCCAGTCTTCTGACATGTTACAATCCACCATGCTACTTAATGTAACAAAACACTGGATTTCTGGTACTTTCCAGAATATCACAGTCTACAAAAGGGGGTAGAGTTTTTTATATTTAGTTCCTAAGCTCTAGAATAGCCTTCAGCTATTCTAGAGCTTAGGAGCTAAATATGAAAAGCTAGGATACTCCGAGGAGTAAAATAAAATGAGCACAAGGAACTAAAAAATCGGAAAAAAAAACAACATTGTAGTATTATAACAGAACTTACCAGTTGTTAAGATAACAACTGATGAGCTAAAATGCTCTCTACATGTCTAAATAGGTTTAACAAGATCAGCAGAATGCATAACATTATCCTTTGTCTCACAAACTGTCCAACTTTTTTATTCAGAGGTGGAGTAACCGCAGACCCTACACCTTACAGCACATTTCAGGTCTAACCAAACATCTGCCTCAAGTTCTGCAGCCCCCCAAGCACTAACTGTTTCTTTTTCCACAGATGTTGCAGCAGTGATGTCAGGAAGACAGGGCTGTACAGAATAAATGGTATACAGAAAGATTGATTAAGTGAGTAACTTTTTTGTTCAAACTGGTCTGGTGTCAAAGCTTTCATCAATCAACCTGGTACTGATAAAAAATAGAAGTAGAATTATTATTATTATTATTATTATTATTATTATTATTATTATTTTAGCAGAAACACAAAACAGGAAAGAATCACATATATTCTTATCCCCTTGTATCCATTAGAGGTTACTAGATTGTTGTTATCTGACTATGTAGATATAGGACTCAATTTAAAAGTTTTGTTTTGAAAAAAAGCCTACACTACTATACAAAGGCAGTTATTATCAGCTTGTGCAAAATGGTTATGGGCCCATCTACCCATATTATGTTTATAAAGATACCAACTGTTTAAAATAAAAAGGGCAAAGTTAAAATGCTATCAACATTGTTTTCTGCCTATTTTAAAATATAAATATAATTTGTTAGCAGTCAGCATCAGCTATATTGGGAAAACTACAAAACTGATGAGTGATTTGTTGCCTGAGCACCTGAGCAGTGGTGAGAAGAGCACTGTGGGAGGAAGTGTGTGTGGCACAGATTCTGTGTATCATGTACCTCATCATTAGAGGGGCACAAAGCCCAGTGGAACTTGTTAGAGGACAGGGGGAAGCGGCTGTAAATAAGCTTAATTGGGCTGATGTGTCAGAGTAAAGACAATGTTCCCACTTGTTCCCAATGACAGGACACAGGATGTATAACAAGACAACAAACAACACTGTCATAAATATAGAGAGAGAAAGAGAAAGAATGAGAACAAGAGAGAGAGATTTTGAGATTTTAACACACTTTTGATGAATGAACATTGATGAAACAATGTCATATACACTGTAAAAAAATTTCCCTGTTAAAAAACTGTAAAGAACTGGCAGCACGGTTGCCAGCAATTCGCTGTAAAATTACAGACGGTTTACTGTTAATTATAATTACAGGTATCTACTGTTTTTTAAAAAAACAGTAAAGAACTGGCAGCACGGTTGCCAGCAAAGTTCTGTTAAATTACCTTTGTCTTACTGTTGGTGAAATTTACAGTTAAAGACTGTTTTTGCAAATACAGGATAATTGTGTGTGTGTGTGTGTGTGTGTGTGTGTGTGTGTGTGTGTGTGTGGTGTGTGTGTGTGTGAGAATATACATAAATAAACATTCATACAAAAACAAACAGTATTACTAGTATATAAATGTACCCTTTGAAACAGTGACTTAAAAATGTAACAGAAGAAAGGCAGCTTAAAGTATTGTTTTTCAAATCATGGCTTGATTTATTACACCTTTTGAATAAACTTTGAAAAGGATAAATAAATTACAACCCGCAACATGTGGGGCGCAGTTTGTGTAATTTATGTGTCTGTGTTGCTGCGCTTCGTAGCGTGTGTGTGTATTTTGTATCCAGGTCGCGCGCCGATCCTGATCCACTCCAGATTTTCCAACTGCCACTACACCGGCAACTGCCTGACCTCCACACGTGCGCTTCCGCCCTGAGTGACGTCATCAACCAATTATAAACCGGAGAGAGACGTGGGAACGGGGAGGCGTGTAGGCGAAGTGTTGGTTGTGTTGGAGAGTTTTGTTGTGATAGTGAAATTTTGGATTGTGTATTCTGGTTTTTGACTTCTGGCTTCCATTTTGACTTTGATTCTTGCTTTGTCCTTTTGGTTTGTTTGCTAGCTCTTTGTAGATACTGGTTTTGTTTTGTTTGTTTGTTTGTTTGAATTCACTGTATGTTTGTGCACTCACCGGTAGTAGGGGTGTGGCTGCCCATTATTTTGGGGAAAGGGTTTTTTTGTTCACTGTTTTTGGTTTAGGAAGATAGGGAAGGCATCTGTATTTTTGTTTGTGTTTTGTTTGCTAGGTAAGCAAGCTGCTAAAATACAGATACCTTTTTGTTTATTATTCAGGTCCACCCTGAAGCTAAGCCTGGTGTTGTTTGTGTGTTTATTTGCATGTGCTATTGGTCAAGCAATACAAATCTCACTTGTTTGTAAATTACCATATCTGTCTTGTTCTTTGTTCCATTACACCACTTTGTTCCACACTCACCAAACAGTTTAATATAGAACCCCGAACCAATCATTTGCTGTACGGCCCAACCCTAGACTGGGACGTAACAGCGTTTGTGTGTGTGTGAGAGAATATACATAAATAAACATTCATACAAAAACAAACAGTATTACTAGTATATAAATGTACTCTTTGAAACAGTGACTTAATAATGTAACAGAAGAAAGGCAGCTTAAAGTATTGTTTTTCAAATCATGGCTTGATTTATTACACCTTTTGAATAAACTTTGAAAAGGATAAATAAATTATTGAAATTTCAGCTATTTTTGGGGAAGAATTGGTAATAACATAAATAAACATAAAATATTCCCCAAATCAGACAAAATGACAAAATACTGAATAAAAAAAAAATTTTCAGATGACTGTCCTAGTCCTACAAGCTGTCCAATATATGATCTGTGGACACAGCAATTTAGTGAAACACTTAAAGAACGAATATTTATGGTTAAAAAAAAAATAGCTTAACACCTTAAAGAATGGAGATCAAAAGACATAGTGTACGAATAAATGTGTGTTTGTGTGCGCATGTGTACAATGTGTGTTCTGTGGTGTGTAGTACTCAAATAAAGTCCCACTCAAAATCCATCAGTTTTTTGAGCAAACTGGAGACACGAGGGTTCACAGTTTTCTTTCTCTGAGAGACCTTCCCCATCCTCTTTAAGATGACTCCTCCAGTCTTGGTGCCCTTTTCTGGATTGATCCCGACTAACCGCCTTCAAAACAAATTTACAAATTTAATGTGAAGCATATAAAAATATAGCAAGTCAATTATTTTTATCAAGAACACTGTGCTTGTGAAGAGAGGATAAAACTCCAGCATTCAGATATGTTGGGCTAAATGATGTTTTTCAGTCTAGATTAAAGAGATCTCTTTGTACAATCACTGAAATAACACATAATATACACATATCATATTGTAGTGAAGACTGAAAAATTATCACAACAAATGAACACAGTCATTATTTTAACACTAAAAGAGTCCTGAATGAGGTTCTCTTCCAAGGTTTCCACCGACAACTCACCACCAATGGACATTTTATTTCCAGTCAATTTTGGCAACTTATTAGGGCTCAAACATTTGATAGGAAATTCCCTATTTATTCCCTGTTTATTAGAGCAAAGTGTTTAAATGAAACAGATATTATGTAAAGCTGCTTTTATATGTATGGTAATAAGTCATATACTAATAAAATGTATAGTGAATTGAATGTATAAATCAAAGTATCTTACCTTTGAATAAATTCCAGTGTGCATGCAGCTTCTGGTTGGTATTGAAGATTGAAAGTGTAGTAAATAGAAAAAAGAGCTGTCCAGACAGGAAAGATGGTTGGATGCCCTCACAAATGATGTGCTCCTGAAGACTAATCATTCAACTCTGGATACTGCTTCCTGGTGTTTCACCTGAAACTTTCAAATAAAATTGAATGCTGAAAAACAACATTTTAGCATTGGCATAACATTAATTTGACATTTGCAGATTACAAATTAATGAAAGAAAAACTGAAATATTTTTAACAGTGCTGATCAGGACAGACCATTAAGTAAAACTCACAAAAGTATGAAGACGATTAAAAGTCCACGTGTGCTCTGTGTAGTTTACAAAAAAATACTGGCTAGTAATGTTTTTTTCCGGTTTTAAATACAGTTAAATGCCGTTATATTTTGTCTATAAAACATACAAAAATGTTTTTAAAAATAACAGGAATATACGAAATTCCGCCGTAAATTAACAGCAATTTCTGATTGATACAAAAAAGGTTTTTACGGTATTAAAAACCACCTCAGAATAAAGATAACCTACTGTATGTAATATTAAAACATGCTTACCTAAATTCGCAATCGCAATGACATGGAAAATTTTTTCCTCAACTCTGGAGGTTCCACGGATTAGCTGCACAAAAAAAAGATAGACTTTTAGTGATCAACCAGGATGGTACGTTTTTAAAGCAACAGTGTTTGGATAATATAAATCAAAGACAAATTATCACATGCAATTCACCCTGTAATTTTAAATAACAATCCAAAAAATCCACACCATCAGAGTTTCTCACTGAAAGAGAAAATTAAATATATTTTCAGTTTCAGTATTCGCGGAAGCAAATTTTATGCATTTTGTTTATGATATTGTGCAAAACTCACCTAATAAAAGTATGAAGACGGTTAAAAATCCACGTGTGTTCTGTGTATTTTACAAAAAATACTGGATGGTAATGTTTTTTCCTTACCATCTGGTTTTAAATACAGTTAAATGCTGTTATATTTTGTTGACAAAGCGAACAAAAACAGAAATGAACTGCTTTTAAACATAACAGGAATATACTGTTGAAATTCCTCCGTAAATTAACAGCAATTTCTTAGAGTGTATTTACATATTTGTAACTTTTTTTCATGTGGCCAGCCTTATTTACATATTTTTGTAAAAGAAACGCCCACAAAGCCCCCCACCCCCCTCCCAATGATTGACAGGCCCTGTTTTTTTTTTTTTTTTTTTAGCTATTGTCCTGTTCTTTTTTTGTGTGACAGTGTGTTTTTATTTTTCTGTTGCTTGTTGCGTTGTTAGTTTTTTTGCAGTTTCTTTTTTATCAGATAGTAGCATTTTTACCACATCTTTTCTCTGTTTTGGACTGCTGTAAAATATGATTTATTTGCTCTTCACTGTCTATGTTGTGTGTGTATGTGCGGTACTGCACCCTGCTTCTTCATTATCCTGTGCTGTGGCGCTCAAAGTCTGACTTTTTTTTTTTTCGTTTTGACATGGGTTCTGTAGCGGATGTCTCTTCTCTATTTCTCTTTGGTTTCGCTGACGTACTCTCTATCAATGTGCTGATCCTTTGTTTTAATGCCTATTCAGTGCAGACATTAGGGGTGGGGTTAGCATTAGGGGCGGAGTCACTGTCAGCGTTGACTACTGTACAGACATCTGGTTTTACAGTTGCACTGTTCACAGTAATGTCATTGTTCATATCAAGGGCAGGTGTGGTGTGTGTCCCTGTGGTGCGGGTATGTTCGGTACTGATCTTCTTGAGCTCTGATTTGGGGCTGTCCCCATGCTGCTGCTCCTGTTTCCTGGCCAAGTCACCTCTTGAGCTTAGTGTTGGGGAATTGGAGAATCATTCATAGGGAACGGGCTCAAAGTTCACTTAGGACTGAAAATATTCCTATCTCAGAATAGAAAATAAAAGTTCTTATGAAGCTCCATACTGCTTTTTTTTTTTTTAGCAAGGAGTGGGACTGCGCCAAGGAAAGCATGTGATGTCACTTCTTACTACAATGAGAGCTGCAAAGTAAACTAAACTTATAGATGCGTGACTTGACTACATGACATGATTCTAATCAGACTGCTCCATTCACAAATGTTAAAAGCCCCAATAATAGAGCTGTACAGGACTGTAATAATCTAAACAAAATTATTTAGAAAAGAAAGGGGAACTGGAGAGGGGATGAGACATTGTGGAGGATGTAGTAAAATGTAAAGTAACTAAAATTCTGCCCTATACTTACCTCTAAAGATAGAATGTAATTGGATGGTAATTTGTGAAAACACAAATGCCACCTGTCAGTTTGCTGCACTTGCCCACGAGGAGTGAAAAAAAGAGGATATGTCGTATTTTTGAAGTGATGAAATTGAATACTGCTTACAACAATTACATGACATATACAGTCAAATAATTTAACATAAATACATAAAATGTACAGTATATGTAAATTGTGTGATGCCCATGGAATTGTGGTTCAACACTGCATGGAATGTATAAATCTGTGCATGAGCTGTGATGCTGTAAGATCATGTGCAGAGAATGAGAAATAGTTCTTACTTCTACACCTGAAATGACCAAATGACCAAAATTGTATCACTCTAAGAATTTCTGTCCACTTAGGAGCAATTTCTTACTCTGTAACAATTAGTTAATATGGGCCCTGATGCAATTTTGGTCCTACTGTTAGGAGTAAGAATAAGAGCAATTTATCAACATTCTTAAAATAGAAAATCACTTTTAGCTCCACCAAAATAGCTCTGGAGGAGCAGAGCTCTAGAGGTGTCCTAACTGGTTAGGAGTAGCAAGGAAATTGCATTCAAGCAGAGATGCACATGGAGGAGAGACAGGAACACCGAGTGACACAGAGCTCATAAATATTATCGATAATCACCCTGTTGCCCTAACCTACATAGTGATGAAGTGCTTTGAGCGGCTGGTCAGAGACTTCATCTTCTCCTTACTACCTGACACCCTGGATCCATTACAGTTTGCTTACCATCCAAACCGCTCTACAGATGATGCTATCTCTCATCTCCTCCATACATCTCTCACTCACCTGGACACTAGAAGGGGGAATTATGTTAAAATGCCTTTACCGACTACAGCTCAGCATTTAATACCATAATTCCCTCCACACTCACCACCAAGCTGGAGCACCTGGGACTCAGCCCATCTCTGTGCCAGTGGATCTCCAATTTCCTAACTGGCAGACCACAGGCAGTAAGGAGAGGCGGCCATGTTTCAGCCTCCCTCACTCTCAGCACTGGAGCCCCCCCGGGGTTGTGTTCTGAGCACCCTGCTGTACTCATTGTACATGTATGACTGCGTGGCCACTACCAAATCCCCCACCATCATCAAGTTTGCTGACGACAATGGCATGGTGGGCCTGATCACTGACAACAGTGAGACGACCTACCTGGAGGAGATTGGAAATATGAAGAACTGGTGCCAGAGGAACAATCTCCTTCTAAACATCAGCAAGACAAAAGGAGTTGATAGTGGACCAGACCCCCCCCCCCCGTCATCAACATGAGCCCAGTGGAGAGAGTGAACAGCTTCAGATACCTTGGTGTTCATATCATGCAGGACCATCATGGTCCTGTCACATCAATACCGTGGTGAAAAAGGCCCTCAGTGTCTCTACCACCTGAGACACTTGAGAGACTTTAGACTGCCCTCCAGGGTGCTCAGGAATTTCTACTCCTGCACCATAGAGAGCATTCTAACAGGAAACATCATGACCTGGTTCGGAAACAGCACCATGCAGGACAGACATGCTCTACAGAGCGTGGTGCGATCAGCTGATCCCATCATCCGCACCAAGTTCCCTGACCTGCACTCAATCTACGGCAAGCGGTGCTGTACCAAGGCCAGGAAGATCGTGAAGGACCTCAGCCACCCCAGCAACAATGGACTGTTCTCACTGTTGCTGTCAGGAAAGCGATTCAGCTCCCTGAGGGCCAATACAGACTGAGGAGGAGCTTCTTCCCGCAGGCGAAATGGTCTCTCAATCAGTACGCCACACAGGACTTAACCATTTTGCACATTCACACTTAGGGACATTTATCTCTTTGCACTAATTCTGGGCATTCCTGGACATTTACATATTTCTATTTCATTTCCTTGATCGGTTGCACATAACTTTAAATAAGACACTTTCAGGCATATTTGCACACGTCCCTGCACATTTCTATTTAAATTACCACTTCAATTCCACACTAAAATTTCTATACATTTTTATATTTTTCTATATTTGAACAGGAAAAATTTTTCTTCATATTTGTACAGCTAGGTTTATATTTTTCTTATATTTTTCTTATATTGTATATTTTGTATTCTATAGATACACTTACCTAAAGGATTATTAGGAACACCTGTTCAATTTCTCATTAATGCAATTATCTAATCAACCAATCACATGGCAGTTGCTTCAATGCATTTAGGGGTGTGCTCCTGGTCAAGACAATCTCCTGAACGCCAAACTGAATGTGAGAATGGGAAAGAAAGGTGATTTAAGCAATTTTGAGCGTGGCATGGTTGTTGGTGCCAGACGGGCCGGTCTGAGTATTTCACAAACTGCTCAGTTATTGGGATTTTCACGCACAACCATTTCTAGGGTTTACAAAGAATGGTGTGAAAAGGGAAAAAAATCCAGTATGCGGAAGTCCTGTGGGCGAAAATGCCTTGTTGATGCTATAGGTCAGAGGAGAATGGGCCGACTGATTTAAGCTGATAGAAGAGTGACTTTGACTGAAATAACCACTCGTTACAACCAATGTATGCAGCAAAGCATTTGTGAAGCCTCAACACGCACAACCTTGAGGCGGATGGGCTACAACAGCAGAAGACCCCACTGGGTACCACTCATCTCCACTACACATAGGAAAAAGAGGCTTCAATTTGCACAAGCTCACCAAAATTGGACAGTTGAAAACTGGAAAAATGTTGCCTGGTCTGATGAGTCTTGATTTCTGTTGAGACATTGAAATGGCAGAGTCAGAATTTGGCTTACACAGAATGAGAACATGGATCCATCATGCCTTGTTACCACTGTGCAGGCTGGTGGTGGTGGTGTAATGGTGTGGGGGATCTTTTCTTGGCACACTTTAGGCCCTTTAGTCCCAATTGGGCATCGTTTAAATGCCACGGCCTACCTGAGCATTGTTTCTGACCATGTCCATCCCTTCATGACCACCATGTACACATCCTCTGATGGCTACTTCCAGCAGGATAATGCACCATGTCACAAAGCTCGAATCATTTCAAATTGATTTCTTGAACATGACAATGAGTTCACTGTACTAAAATGGACCCCACAGTCACCAGATCTCAACCCAATAGAGCATCTTTGGGATGTGGTGGAACGGGAGCTTCGTGCCCTGGATGTGCATCCCAGAAATCTCCCTCAACTGCAAGATGCTATCCTATCAATATGGGCCAACATTTCTAAAGAATGTTTTCAGCGCCAGGTTGAATCAATGCCACTTAGAATTAAGGCAATTCTGAAGGCGAAAGGGGGTCAAATACTGTATTAGGATGGTGTTCCTAATAATCCTTTAGGTGAGTGTATGTTATTCTTTCTTAGCTAAATTTACTTTTTATTTAATTCATATTTATTTCCTATGAATAATCTTTTATTTTAAGGTCACAGGTGGTTATTTAAACATTTCACTGCATATCATACTGTGTATGACTATGTATGAGACAAATAAAATTTGAATTTGATACATTTGGACAAAAAATTTAAACATTTTGTAACTCAACGCATGCGGTATGTAACTGGTCCATTAACAAACATTTCATATGTTGTCTCAGACAGTAACTAAAACTTTACATTAACAGGGAAGATGCCTTGGAACAGTGATGATTCGGAAATTATAAATCAAACTTAAAGCACCACAGATCGTGTGCATATTTATACATTTCCCCACCATGCAATGTGTTAATATATACATTTAACAAGCTGATTTACATTGGATATTGGTTATATTTATGATTTTGACTTTGAGGGTTATGGAAGAGATTATATAGTTCAGATTATATAGTTCAGTTAATGGGCATTAGGAAATTTGCATTTACATTTTGCATGTGTTCATTTTGTTTAAATTTGTTTTAGAGTGTGTCATCATGTTTTATGTACTAAATGTAGCAACAATGTAATAGTAATATCATTGTGAGTTTCCCTTCGAATGGTTAAGTGATTGATGTAAATGGTTAAGTGCACGAGAAGCTAGGTGGTGGAGCAAAGACGAAGAAGAGAAAAGAGGGAAAAAGTAAGGTAGAGTAAAGCAACATGTATGAATGCAATTTGGACATTAAAAAAAGTTTTGTCAGTGCCCTGGTTTCACTCGATGTTGTAAAGTGAATTCTCTTCTTGCAGTGCGAACTGTTCATGAGGTGATACGCTCCAGTGTGCGCAAGTTGGGATTGTTTTGCTGATTGGGGACTTAGCCTTCGAGAAAACACATGATTTGTGCCCATGAATGTGGGTGACGAGAGCGGATGGACAAGTTTTCATTGATGCTGTACATCAGTGAACATTCAACGACCAAATGAAAATTTGGTTCTGGTGATGCGGTATGAGTTTCCTCATGAGCACCAGCATTAAGCATGCCAACTAACTCATCCAGAAGGTTGTTTAAAGAACATTCTCAAACAAAGGGCACTATGTTTAATTGTATTTTTTTCTTTTTTGTGTACATTGTTTTTGGTGTCAAAGCCTAATAATTTGATTTGTATATTAGTTTTTTTTAATACAACTGTTGAACTGAGATACAGAGGAGCCTTGGATTGCGAGTAACTTGGTCTGTGGGCATTTTGCAAGATGAGCCAAATTTTTTTGCTTGATAAACAAGCAAGGTCTTCACATACAAGAAGCACACATACTCTTTGTTCTACCGCACGTCATGTAATCACGACTGAGCCAATGGTTTTTCTCTCTCTCTCTCTCTCTCTCTCTCTTGTGCTGCCCAAATATGGCTAAGTGTCTCCCATGCTCAGCCTCAGTGTGTGTGCGTTAAAAAGGCTGTAGCAGTGTGGGAGATGATTCTGTTTAATGACAATGCAATGTTACATTTCCACGAAATCCAAAAAGGAGGCGACCAGGTGCATGACTTTGGAGAACCGGTCGACCGGTCGAAGATGGTGTTTTTCTCTTCGGAGGCCGGCAGGCCCGTGATGAAATCGACGACAATGTGCGTCAAGGGCTGATGGGGAATGGGTGGTGGTTGTAGTTCCCCCGGTGTTGGTTAGTTGGTATCCTTGGCCCTGGCGCACACTGGGCACGCCTGGACGTACTCTTTGACGTCACTCGCCATAGATGGCCACCAGAAGGTGCATCGTATGAATTGGAGGGTGCGGTTGGCGCCGGGGTGTCCAGATAAGGGCGAGGAGTGACCCCATTGCAACACCTTGGTCCTCATGATGTTCAGCACATAGACTCGCCCAGGTGACACACCTGCCGGTGCGTTCTCCATCGCCTGTGCATGGCGAACCCTCGTTTCCAGGTCCCATTGAAGTGGTGCAATGATCTTAGCGGGTGCGATGACAGGCGCGGGGTCCGCCCGGGGGACGTCTCCTTCGTGTTGTTGGGAGAGGGTGTCAGCTTTGGTGTTCTTGGACCCCGGGCGGTAGGATAGGTGGAAGTTGTAATGTTCGAAGAACAGTGCCCACCGCACCTGTCTCGGGTTGAGCTGTCTTAAGTTGCGGATGGTGATCAGGTTTTGATGGTTGGTCCAGACGATGAACGGCTCCCTGGCGCCCTGGAGCCAGTTTCGCCATTCTTCCAAAGCCCACTTTATGGCCAGCAGCTCGCGGTCCCCTACCCCGTATCGCTGCTGAGTGGGGTCAAATTTCTTGGAAAAGAAACTACAGGGATGTAGCTTCTGGTCTGGACGTCGTTGGGAGAGAACGGCCCCGGCGCCCACATCCGAAGCGTCCACCTCCACAATGAATGGTTTACTTGCGTCTGGGTGCAGTAGAATCGGGGCGGTGGTGAATCGGTGGCATAGGTCATGAAAGGCGGTGATGGCGGCGGGGTTGAGGCTGAAGTGATGAGATGAGGGTCGAGTCAGAGCGGTTAAAGGGGCGACAACCGTACTGTGGTCCCGGATAAAGCGACGATAGAAGTGCACAAACCCGAGAAACCGTTGAAGGTGCTTGAGGGGCTTGGGTAGGGGCCAATGACGTACAACTTCTAGTTTCTGCGGGTCCATGGCCACACCCTGGGGTGAGATGATGAAACCCAGGAACGTGGTGGAGCGCTCGTGAAAGGTGCATTTTTCCAACTTACAGTACAGTTGGTGGGCGAGCATCTCTTAAGGAGGTGGGCGAGATCTCTTAAGGACCGCTCTGACGTGCTGGGTGTGTTCCTCGGCTGTACATAAGTAAGTAAGAATGTCGTCCAGGTAAACGAACACTCACCGCCCTAGCATGTCCCTGAGGACATCGTTGATGAACTGTTGGAAGGCGGCGGCGGGTGCATTACAGATTCCAAATGTGATGACCAGGCTCTCGTAGTGTCCAGTGGGGGTGATGAAGACCGTCCAGAGAGGGCCTCCAGGTCTGAGTCGGTAAGAGGCAACGGGTGTCTGTTCTTGCTAGTGATGTTATTGAGCCCCCGATAATCGACACAGGGGCGTAAGTCGCTGCCTTTTTTCTTCACAAAGAAGAACCCCGCGGCAGCAGGTGAGGAGGAGGGGGCCGGATGGTACCGTGGCGAAGGGCGTCAAAACATCTCTCCATCACCTGAGTCTCGGTGGCGGAGAGGGAGTAAAGATGGCCGCGGAGAGGGACCGAGCCCGGCTGAAGGTCAATCGCCAGGCCATAGGGGCGATGAGGAGGAAGGTGTGTGGCTCGTCTCTTGCAGAACACTTTAGCCAGGTCTCGGTAGGCGACGGGGATGGCGTTGGTGTCGACATCGGGGGCCTCAGACTCCCGGTGCAGGTCGGCCTCCACTGCAGGATCCGGTTTTGCGTCCAGGAGATGAGGGGGTCATGTTAGAGGAGCCAGGGGTGTCCGAGGATGATGGGTGGAGATGAAATTGAAGTGAGGTGGAACCGGATGTTGGCCGATAACGAGGGTGAGAGGTTGAGTCTGAGTGGTGATGGGGCTGGAGGAAAGGGGCCGACCGTTGACAGATGTGATACGAACGGGCTGGGATAACACCTCAAGTCAATAAAGTTACCTGCGGCACCAGAGTCGATGAACGCAGTACTACTGACCCATTTGTGGCCAAACCGGAGGTGTACTTGAACCCTGAGACGGGAATTACTAGAGGTCGTGACCGAGAGGTGGAGGGGGCCCGGTGAATTGCCTTGTTTGCTCACCGGGCCTGAGCGTTTCCCGTGGGCAGATGGCCCTGTGGTGCGCCACAGTAGGCGCAGAGCCCTCCTCTGAAGCGTCATTCCCGTTCTGCAGCAGTCAAGGAGGCGCGTCCTAGTTGCATGGATTCCCCGGCTCCGGTGTCAACCACGGCGGGAAGTGGAGATCCGATGGGTGCCAAGGTGGTGGTGGTGAAGGAGGGACGAATCTCAGGAACCTGGGCATGAGGGATAACAGTTGGTGGTCGGGGCGTGGAGTATGAAAAAGTGGGCGGCAGGGTCCGGGGGGCTGGCCTCAGACGAGAGAGCAGGCGCTGGTCGATGCGGAGGGCAAGCTGGATTAATCCCGCCAGCATTGCGGGAAGCTCTCGTCCAGCGAGTTCATATTTTATCCGTGATGCTAGTCCCTTGGAGTAGGCCAACCGGAGGGCGGCGTCTCCCCAGGTGGTCTGCACGGCGAGTGTACGGACATCCGCGGTGTAACGACTCACGGACGACCCTCCCTACCGCAGATGATATAATTTGGTGTCAGTCTCCACCTCAGCAGGATGTTCAAATGTTAATTTTAGTTGACGGGTGAACTCTCCATATGAGTAGGCCGTGTCTGAATCTGATTTAAGAACCGCCGTGGCCCACTCAGCTGCCTGCCCGGATAGCAACGAGACGAGAAGCGCAATGCGCAATCGGTCTGTGAAGTATCTGGTAGAATTAAACTCAAACACGAGATCCAATGCGGTTAGAAAAACACTGCATTTCCCATTTGTGCCATCCCATTTATCTGGTAGAGCTATGAAAACATCAGGGGGGGGTGGCGGTGCCGCAGCCGCTGCGATGGGCGTGGCAACAGCCGACTCCTGCCGTAGCTCCGCCACCTCGCGGTGCAAAGCCGCGACGTCTTGGAGGTCCTTTTCGAAGAGACACAACTTCCCCATGGAGCTTATTGATCAGCTCGGCATGCTGGTCAACCACATCACAGAGGCGAGCAAACTCCGCTGGGTTTGCTGCTTTTGACTCAGTCATTGTATCATGGACAACCGGAGGATAAGCACAGAAGCCTTAGCAGTTAGCCCATGTAGCGTCAATGGTAAACCCAAACGCAGAAGTAGCGCGAGTAGGCAGGATAAACGTGCATTTAGTTTAAGAACTCTGTTACGCGAAGAGCAAGGGTCTACACAAATAAATCCGCGTTATAGCAACACACACACAATCAAAGAAGCAACCCAATTCGGTGAGTACTCACAGAATAGTCGGCGAAGCGTCGGACGAGGCGTGGGCAAACTCAATGACTGAGCGATGTGAAGCGCCATCTTGTTTCCTTTTATGCTTCTTAAAACGCGACCGTATTACTTCCGGGTCCTAGTGCCGGTCGCGGTGCGAGTCTGCATGACAGATCGACATGAGGTCCAACATCGGCAAATCTCATCCTCATCTGGGTGATAACAGATAACAGAAATTGTAGAACATCATGTGTGTTATGCAGATGAAAGTTCGATATAACAGAAGTTATTTAAATTAACACAAAGTCCAGTTCAGCTCAGGGATGAGTCAGCAGGTGCAGAGGGCAGATGAGGGTCTGGATCACTGGGAGCTCAGGAGCAGCATGTGTAGATCCAAACCAACAAGAAGAAGAATTCAGCTGGAGCAGGTCCTTCTCTGGACGCCTCAGGAACCTCGCAGGGTTGGCCTCTGTCTACTGAAGCTGGCACAATCTCCAGATGCCTCAGGATGGGTGGAAAAATAAAGAGCAGGTGAAAAGAATTAGCGTGGTTGCCATTCAGGATATATGTACTGGAGTATGAGGTAAAGAAATTAATTATGTGTATGCCAGATTAAAGAGATGCGTCTTGAGTCTACTTTTAAATTGGGAAACTGTGTCTGAGCCCCAAACACTGTCAGGAAGGCTATTCCAAAGCTTTGGAGCTAAATATGAAAATGCCCTACCTCCTTTTGTAGATTTTGATATTCTGGGAACTACCAGTAGTCCGGAGTTTTCTGATCTTAAGGAGCGTGGTGGATTGTAACGTATCAGAAGACTGGTTAGGTATGTGGGAGCTAGATCGTTTAGAGCCTTGTAAGTAAGTAATGCTATTTTGTAATTAATTCTAAACTGAACAGGTAGCCAGTGCAGGGATGATAATATTGGGGTTATATGATCACATTTTCTGGATCTAGTGAGAACCCTGGCGGCTGCATTTTGGACTAACTGTAGCTTGTTAATTGAGGATGCAGGACAGCCACCCAGTAATGCATTACAGTAGTCCAGTCTGGAGGTCATGAATGCATGAACCAGCTTTTCTGCATCAGATACAGATAAAATGTTCCTAAGCTTGGCAATATTTCTAAGGTGGAAAAGGGATGTTTTTGTGATGTTGGAGATATCATGATTTTCAAAGGATAAGTTACTGTCTAATATTACACCCAGGTCTTTCACTGTCGAGCTGGTGGTAACAGTACATCCTTCTAAACGTAGGCTGAATTGTGAGAGCTGGTGTGTACTGGTTTTTGGGCCAATAAGTAATATCTCTGTCTTATCTGAATTTAGTAAAAGAAAATTATCAGGTCATCCAATCTTTTATATCTTGAATACACTCAGTTAGTCTAGACAATTTGGGTATTTCATCTGGTTTTGTGGAAATGTATAACTGAGTATCATCAGCATAACAATGGAAACTAATCCCATGTCTTCTAATGATGTTACCCAAGGGAAGCATGTATATTGAGAACAGCAGAGGTCCTAAAACTGACCCTTGTGGCACCCCATATTTCACTGGCATTACACCAGACTGTTCTCCATTCAGATCTACAAAATGGAATCGATCAGGCAGGTAGGATCTAAACCATTTTAAAGCCTGTCCCTGAATACCAATGTGATTTTGTAAGCGATCTATGAGAATATCATGATCTATAGTGTCGAATGCAGCACTAAGATCAAGTAAGACAATAATTGAGATGCAGCCTTGGTCAGAAGCTAAAAACAAGTTATTTGCAATTTTAACTAGTGCAGTTTCTGTACTATGATGGGGCCTGAAACCCGACTGAAATTCCTCGAGGATATCGTTTTCCTGCAAGAGTGTGCATATTTGGACTGATACTATCTTTTCTAATATCTTTGATATAAACGGAAGGTTTGAAATTGGTCTGTAATTTATTATATCATTTGGGTCTAAATTAGATTTTTTAAGAAGAGGCTTAATAACTGCCAACTTGAAAGGTTTAGGGACATGACCTAGATATAATGAAGAGTTGATAATGTTTAGAAGGGGCGCTCCAGTTATATTTATCACTTCTTTTAAAAGTCTAGTTGGGATTGGATCCAGCAAGCATGTTGTTGATTTAGCCGAGGTGATAAGTTTATACAGCTCTTCCTGCCCTACACCTGTAAAGCATTGAAAATCTATTTGTGAAGCTTTAGACTGAACTGGATCATAGAATGTTGTTAGAGGTTGAATTTCCATTATTTTCTTCCTGATACTATCAATCTTTTCATTGAAGAAGTTCATGAAGTCTTCACTTCTAAGCTGTGATGGGATACTCCCTGCAGGCATCTTAGGGTTTGTTAGGCTAGCCACTGTACTAAATAGGAACCTGGGATTGTTTTGGTTTCTTGCTATCAGTTGGCTCAGATGCTCGACCCGAAACGCTTTTAGAGCCCGTCTATAGCTGCACATACTACCTTTATACGCGATTCTAAAAACTTCTAATTTAGTTTTTCTCCATTTTCGTTCGAGGTTACGGGTTGCTCTCTTTAGGGCGCGAGTATGACTATTGTACCATGGTGCAAGTGTTTTATCTCTGACTTTTTTAAATCTGATGGGAGCAACAGTGTCTAATGTACTGGTAAAAATAGTGCCCATGCTGCTAGTCACTTCATCTAGATCGTCTGCACTTAGGGGTCTGATAAGAAATTGGGACAGATCCAGCAGATTACTTGTGAATTTGTCTTTAGTAGTCTGATTAATATTTCTACTGAATTGATAACGTGGGGAGGCACAGCTACGCTGTTCTACAGGTAGAGTATATACTAAGAGATGATGATCTGTGATATCATCACTTTGAGGTAGAATGTCTATATTAGAGACATCTATACAATGGTATATAATTAAATCTAGCGTATGATTAAAGCGGTGAGTTGGTCTATTTATATTTTGTTTAACCCCAAAGGAATTTAGCAAATCTACAAATGCGTGTGCTGAAGCGTTGTTAGCATCGTCTACATGAATGTTAAAGTCTCCTACTATCAGCACTTTGTCAGAGTTAACCAATAGGTCTGATAGCAGATGTCCAAACTCTTTAAGAAAATCGACATATGGCCCTGGGGGTCTGTACACGGTGGCCAAAACAAAATGTAGCAAGGGTTTATTATGTATTTCGCTAAGTGCAACATTAATGATAAGCACTTCAAACGAGTTGAACTTGGGCCTTGTTTTCTGAGTAACGGTGAGAACATCACTGTAGATAGTTGCGACACCACCATCACGACCAGTTTGACGGGGTTCATGCTTATAGAAATATCCTGACGGAGTAGGCTCATTTAAACCAATATATTCATTTGGTCTGAGCCAGGTTTCAGTAAGGCAGAGTGCGTCAAGACAGCAATCTGAGATAATTTCATTAACAATCAGTGCTTTAGGCGCAAGGGATCTGATGTTGAGAAGCCCAAACTTTAGAAGTATATTTTGATTACTTATTTGGCCTTTTTCTGGTTTTATAGTTATTAGATTGTTTCGAGGGATTTTAACAAATTTATTCTTTTTTCTCACTATTCGGGGAACAGACACAGTTTCTATAGGACAAGCTATGTGTGCGCATCTATCAGTATGGTGAGTTGCAATGTGGCTATTATGTTTGGAATCTAAGACACGACTTACCGCCAGTCAGATGGTTCGTAGTGTCCTGGAGATGTTGTCTGAGAGGACTGCTGCTCCAGCTCTGCTAGGGTGCAGTCCATCGGTGTGGTAGAGCCTAGGACGCTCCCAGAAAACATTCCAATTATCAACAAAGGGTAATCTCTGTTGTTGACACCAAGATTGTAACCATTCATTAAAAGCAAACAATCTACTGAACCTCTCGATTCCTCGCTGGAATGTGGGAAGCGGTCCGGATACGATGATCCTTGTCGTGGGTGATGTGCTGCGGACCTTCTCAACCAGGCTCCTGAAGTCCTTCTTCAGGATCTCTGTCTGCCTCAGCCTGGTGTCGTTCGTGCCAGCATGAAGGACCACAGCTCCAAAGTTCTCCCTCAGGGCCGCAGGCACCTGCGCAGCGACATCAAGAACACGAGCACCAGGTAAACAGCAAGTGCGCACCTTACCTTTAGCCGTGGTAGCATCATCGGAGTCTCCGATGACCAGCGCGTCGTGTACCGTCTCGCGAAGAGGAGCGTAGCGGTTTCGGGTCGGGATCTCGAAGACGGGCGGCGGCGGAGGGGGAGAGGTCCTCGCCCGGGGCCTAGCGCGTGTTTTCCGCTGCTGCTGTATCCAGGCTTCATGGTATCCCGGCGCCGGGGTCAAGGAAACCTGGGCGGGCTGCGTCCTTGGCGCGTTGGACCTGGACAGAGAAACACGCGGAGTAGAGGTTGTGGAAGGATGTGTGTCATGCCGAAAATTTACCTGGGACAGGTGAGCGTCGGTCCGTGACGTTAGCGCAGCTTTCCGCTGTCGTAGCTGCGCCAGCTTCACCTGTAGGTCGCGGATCTGCTTCTCCAAGGCCTCCATCTCCAAATCCGCCGAGTGAAGCTCCAGTGTGTCCTCACCTGCACTCAGAGGCAGACACACAACCGACATGGTGTCAAAAAACTGAGATAATCGGTGTGGAAAACGCGTAGGCAGACTTGTGATAGCCGGGCTAACAGGCTAGCGATGCTAATGGGATAGCCGGCTAGACGCGGGCGCGTGCCAAAACTAATAAAACTTAGCGATATAACAGGAGTTTCAAGTGAAAATATTATAAATACTTATCTGTTATATGTTCGCTCTTTGTAAGAAGACAAAAAGTTAGAACGTCAATCTGGATTAAGCTGGGATATTAGTGTGATGAAAGCTGAAATGTGTAACCTCAATGCAGTTACAGCTATAACTCAGCATGACACTAGTGGCCCATGGCATGAGATTTATGCCAAGAGAAGGTATAGAAGATTTGAACCTTCACAGAGTATTCTGCTACAGGTCTAGGGATGATTGACATTTTAAGCAGGATTGTGATGGTGAGGAGAACTTGAAGAAAGACAACAAACATCCCATTAAACTTACCAAGAAGTTCCCAGATAGCACTTCTCTGTTGGTCCAACATCGGCAAAATTTTCGTAACCTTTTGTCAGTGCTCCGACGTTGGAACAATGTCAGGTCAATGGCAGTGCATACATAAATGTGTTTTCCTATTATTGACGATGATGAAAAGAGTCTAATTTAATTTAAAATTTTAAAACTTGCCATTATCTACTGAACCAATGTTGTCCCAATCTTGGGCCAACCTTACGATTATCACCAAAGGAGAAGAATTTATAAGCTCAAAGCTTATAAAGTTCAAAAGAATTCCAGTGTTGGTCATAAAGGTGTCTGTTCAAGATGTCTGTAACGGGTTCGACCCTTTTTGCACAGGCGGCACCATAAAGCACGGACACGAGATGAGGTCTTACAGGATAAAGGGTCATTTATTATTTAGGGAAAATGAAGAAAAGGGTTAAAATAGGGAGGATGGAAAGAAAGGGAAGGAAAGTTGTGCACGTGCAAGTCTGGTGGGCATTGCCCTGCTGGCATGTGGACATGTGCACATCGTTGTGACGCATATGTTAAGCTTCAAACAATTTTATACATTTTATTTTAATGTTCACCATAATCTTCCAATTTAGAATTGAATTTATAGCAACTAAAATAAAATACATTTAAATTAAATACTCATTATTTACTTTCCAAATCCACAGGGAGTCGCAGCAGAGGCATGAAAGTGCCACATGCATCCGTCCCCTGGTCTAGATGGTGTGCTATACCAGAATCAAGCTGAAAGATTAGGATCAGTTGCTTTTATTACTCTAAAGCTTATACCATCTAAGTGACACTATCCCGCTCATAAATTAGAATCTTTTGGCTTTGAAGTCAGTAGTATTCGACAAACTGCATTATTATCTGTATGGGACAAATTTTGACGTAAGAACCGACACAACCATTAACTTACATATTGACAACTGCAAAGTTCCAAAGGATGCAGTGGGTCACCACTGGCTTGCTTTGGCCTTGTCCACCTACAATTTGAATCTTAAGTACAGTTCACGAGTACAAAAAAAAAAAATGTGAATGCTCTGTCCTGTTGCCCACACACTGTACATGTAGCAGAACAACATCAGTGACTTCAGGGGAACAGTGGAACCTAGTCATGTCTTACAGTCTAGGTTACAAAACATTGTCATATGTCTGGGGTGACAAAACGGTCTGGCAAACAGATAAATTACAATAAGCTTTTGGGATAGCATGCACAGAGATCTATCTACTTTGTGTGCAAAGGAGATGCCCTGAGTCCATTAGAACTGTCTAATGCTTAGCAACAGGATCCTGGTATTCGTGAAGTATGGTCTGCTCCCAGCCATGGAGACGTCACAAAGGTTGACAAGGTGAAGTGTTGAACCACTGCTCTACTTGTGAGAGGGTGGGACGTTACACCAAGCGGTCATGTATCGAATCACCAGTCCACCTGGCAAACAACGTCATTCCCAGTTGGTCTTGCTGTGGAGAAGTAACTGCATAGTGATTCCTGTCATTTGGGCTGTGAGAAATTGTATGGCCTGATCAGAGACCAAGTCTATTGTCCATGTATGAAGTCAGATATAGAAGAATATTGTAAATTCTCTGTGTGGTCCATAAATAGGGAGACCCTGCCCAAGAAATTTGCTCCAGTGTAACACTTGATAAATAATTGTCCATTGGACCTTGTATGGATGGAATTGCCTGATTTAAGCAATACGGGAAATGTCGTAGTCATACAGTATGCGCTATGCACAAGCCTTTCCAACAAGGCCTCAAAAATCTTCTACATTATCGAATGTCTTACAGACCTGGCCATTAAGAATGCGCGCTTTTTCCCACGACATCCCGCAATTTGGCGCGCGACATGCCGCGAGATCCCTTAAGCAACATTCGGGTATTTAAATAAATGTGCTGTGCTTCACTGAATATCCACCAGATGGTGCATGGAAGGACTTTATCTAAAAGCCAGACAAGTACAACGAAGAATTGTGTATAATTATTTAGCCTAAAACAATATTGTTTCCAATACTGAAGCAAACATGAATTTTATTTTGTTTTACAATAATAATATTTTATGATGAATCTGCATATATGTGCTTCATATTATGTTCATAATGATGAAAAGAGATGCCCTAAATTATGAGGCGCCGTATAGGGCTTAAATCACTTGCATACACATATATGAAACAGTCACACATCTATATATATTACTAACTGCTCACACAACTACATATGAAATGCGCGCACACACGCGCGCACATATACACAAACTCTCTGTGCACATACACCTAGATGGGCGCACATAGACAGTAATTGTGCGAATGTCCTGATTCGTGAATATGTCAACATGTCTTCGTTAAAACATAAAAATGTGTCGAGCACCATAAGAAGACATGAAGGAACAAATATAAACATGAAGTGCTTCGGGCATTTTATAAAAAATAATCATCTGGCATTTTTGCTGTTTGTGTCTAGCATTGAATAATTATTTCATCCATTATTTGACCACGGCTGGAAATAATAGCTGGAATGTGATTGTGGATTTATATAAAATAAAGCTGTTCGTCTGCGTGCGTGAACCCGCGGCTCATACTTTCACTTTACAAAAGGTGCAGACATACTCCCCCAGAAAGTCATCGCCTCTTGCAATAATGCAGATCAAACATACTACACCAGACCATAGATAAAAAGGAATATTTAAGCTTATACGCAAAATGTATTTCACTTAAATATTACAGACTAAAACAAGGAAAGTAGACGTGAGGTCCAAGAAGGAAACGGGTTTCGTTATTTTACAAAATGTAAATGTATGAATTATACTCAAAGTATCAAATCCAACTATGAAGTCTGATTTAATTGATATCATTAAACATTTTATTTGTTTCTATTTATGTTTATGGTTTGCTGGTGAAATACATTTTAGGCAGAGACGTCTGCTCGGTCTTGTTCATTCTTTTTAAACTCCTCAATTCTGCCAATTCCCCCATCAGTGAAACTGGTTTGATAAGTTCACACCTATCATGAATGAAAGGTGAGAAGAGGGATTACAGTAACTGGGGGTCTGCATGTGTTCACCTGCGAGCGCAAAGTCACGTTGTATTCTACAAATAGACTAAAACAAAAACAAAATCATGTTTGCTTCAGCATGGGAGGCAATATTGTTTTAGGCTAACTTTATTAAAGATTATACACTTTTGTATTCTTTGTTGTACTTCGACTTTTTGCACATGCGTGTGCATCTTTAAATTTGAACAGAAAATAATAATGGGCTGGTAGGCACCGTTATTTTTTTCATGTAACTTAAACGGTTGAATGAAGTTAAATATACAGAATAAATTAATAATTGCGTTTGCTTTACATTTGAGCACTCATGTGTAAATAGCTTTTTCATTGTATATACTCCCATGTCATATATGTGTGTCTAATACTGTTTTATTCATATTTTACATTACACTGCAGTTTGTAATTTACTTGCAATTGTACTTTTAAAATATAACCTATGTATCTACAGTATAAGCATATTTAACTACTTCAGTGGTGAATGGGAAATTTGGTCTGGCTTTTAGATAAAGACCTTATTTGATATAATTGTATTATTTAATTAATTATCTTATTAGAAATACAATTCT
The DNA here is from genome assembly GCA_030347435.1 of Clarias fuscus. NCBI lineage: Eukaryota > Metazoa > Chordata > Actinopteri > Siluriformes > Clariidae > Clarias > Clarias fuscus. Next base: position 11,541,491 of record CM059220.1, read on the forward strand.
TATTCTCTATATTCTTGTCGAATATAGTCCTTTATAGAAAGCACGGTGTCAGAAGATTCTGCTGAATCTCTTCTCACCTTTCATTCAAGATATGTGTGAATTTATCAAACTGGGTGCGCTGTTGGGAAATACTGTAGGGGGTTTAGATGAATTAACAAGACAGTGCGGACGTCTCTGCCTAATTTTTATTTCCCCAGCAAATTAAATCAGACTTCATAGTTGGAGTTGATACTTTTAGTGTAATTCACGATTGACCTGTATATCAACTTGATAACTAGCGAATGCTTTAGTAAAGGGCTCTAAAACAGCGGCAATATGAATGACAATGGAATATTACAGAACGTGCGAGTTGACGCCCATGCACCTTAACGCACATTAAAATGTTGGATTTGAATTAAAATACCACACATTTCACACACACACACACATACATATATATAAATATATATTGGGCTTTTAAATAAACATCCAACATTTTAACACATTAAGGATATTTGTGTTTAATTAAATTATTAAATCCTTGTGTTCCAGTGTTTATGCAGTAATTTGGTCATGTTCACCCATGGGGTGACACTATAATGATTCATTATTTATTATTATCCTTACTTACTTAGAGAGATTCAGTTTGATTGGTACATGACCAAATCGTACCTTTACTACCATTTAAGACTATTTATTATATGAAGTGGTGCAGAAGTGTATAATAAAATGAAAAGATAAACACAAAAAAGATGGACAGCTATTTATTTAATTATCATTTTAAATATTTATCAACAACATCCATCCATCAATGCAGTATGTCTGCATTTTAATCAATAAATCGCATGTGTTTATCACCTTTTGATCAAAACGCTGCCCTTTTGTAAAGTGAAACTGCGAGCCTGTCACGGAAACACCAGGCTCCACCCTCAATCTCCGTTCCCAATCACCTGAGTTCTGAGCGCACACCGGATTCACATTAGCAGCACACTTTATATACACCTCACTTCCCCTCACTCAGCGTCTGACCACACATATGGAAACAGACTCTGTTACGCACCTATCTGCAAGCCCTGCTCCGTGTTCATCGCGTCTTGTCTCGTCTTGTCTCCTGGTTCGTGTTTATATCGGCACTCGTCCACCAGCTCCGTCATATCCACAGTTAAGACAATTCAGTTCTTTCCATTATCTGTTTACCATCATTCACAAACTGTCAATAAAACGCCCGTTCGGGTTTCATAAGATCATTGTCTGTTGAGTCTGTATGTCCGTAACAGAGCCGTGGGTTTGAAATGAATTGTAGATTAATTTTAAAGCACGATCTAGGGCATCTCATTTAAATATTATAAACATAATTTATGAATTACACTCGAACGGGCGGTAGAGGTCTGATTAGACTACGTACAGTAGGAAATACTGTAGGCTCAACATCTCAACATAGCCCCAGCCTCATTTAAATAAAAAAATGAATTAACAAATATTGTAAGTAAACAACAGTAGCACAAGTTTAGAAAAAAACATTTAGACTCTAAATAGATGCCAAATAATTTTTTAAGGTGTGCCAGTTGGCACTATTCTTATATTGCTCTTTGTCAGGGTAAATCGTTCAGTGACAACCCCGTAAAATTCCATGTACTGTAAATAGGTAGTCTGAGAATTTATTTACCATAAGCTTTGTTGTATTGTTTTTACAGAATCTATGATTTCACCTATGCTATTTTACAAATGGAATATTTTTTATGTTACACTCTTAAAACTGCTGGGTTAAATGTTAAAGTACTGGGTTATTTTATCTATTTATTATTATTTAGTAGATTGCCTGTTAGAAATAGCCCAAGTGAAATTAATCCGCTGTTATAACTACTGCAGAGATAGTTAATCAGTGGTAAGTTTCACTACTACTACTAATGATAATACTGAATGGAGAAAGCGCAGTCAAAGAAGAATCATCATTGAGAAGAAAGTGAAGAATAAATACATATCAGTATTTAAAGTTTGAGCACGAAACGTTTATGAGCTCTGTCGCTTGTTATCAATGGGCGCATAGGTTAGAGTTAGAGAGAGAATGCATGTTTGGCTTCAGTAGACACACAATACTTCAGATTGAAACACGACTGCCCCCTACTGGTAATGAATGGCATTTTCGCACCTTCCCGCGAGCTGCCGCGAAAGCGCGCGAGATCCCTTTTCAAGAAATGTGCGTTCTTAATGGCCAGATCTGTAGTATATTGTCCATTATGGTTTACCCAAGAGGATACATAGTGAACAGGGAAGAGACTTGGAAGCCACCTGGTCCATGAGCTGTTGAGTACGCTTGTGATTGAGAAATCAAGAAATCAAGTCATTGCCTTATCATCCACAAGGTGATCCTTAGCCTGAAATGTTTAATAGAACCCTGCTAAACACCGTGCTTGGAACATCAGAGATGAATAAGAAACATATTCAAAGTTTTTTCGCTGCTCCCATTGAGAGGTGGCCACAGTGGACCATCCTGCACAAAAATTGGCACAGGTTTTATGCTCTTTCTGACACAACCCTCCCATTTTATCTGGGTTTGGGGCCGGCACTGCATCCAGTGGCTGGGACATGGGCATTGGCTGGGAATCAAACCCAGCCTTCCTCATGGTAGGTGAGAAACCAACCCCTGAGCCATCAACTGTGAACTTATCCTGGGGGGAGAACAAAAGTGGCTGATAGCAAAGGCAGCATTGAAACAGGGATATTGTAAAGGAGGAGGTCGAGAGGGATTTGTGGGCTTAATCAACCCAAGGGAGAAACCTGCTCAAAGAGGATTCTGTGAGGTCATGCACCAAAGGGCAGTCTCTAACTCCAGTCAGGCCATTTATCTGTGGATGATAACTACTGAACCACCAATGCCCCCACCTGAGACGCTTAGTCAATACATGTCCAAAACTAAAAGGTCAGGTCAGGCTTGTAATTGTAAGCATATGGGGCCCTTACAATTACGAGCCTATGAATTACAAATCATTCATAAATCATTTGAGAAGCGTGCTTACATATCAAACCAAATGTCCCCATAACAAATAATGAAAACTCATATGATTCATTCCAAAACCCTAAGGTATCCTTATAAAATAATTAATAGAAAATATAAAGTAAAAAAAAAAAAATTAATCTGCAATTTAACTTTGAAAGGAATCGTGACTGGTGTTAAATGAGAGCAGTAGTAGGAGCAGGTAGGACGACTTTTACACGCACACTCACACACACTTCCGGAATAACTCAAAGTGCATGAATGTTACAGTACTCAAATATCAAGATCTTGCTCGTTTAACAAGTTAAAATGTATTTTTTTTTATTTTGTTCGTCTTGCAAAATGTACTCACAATCCAAGATTCCACTGTTCTATTATTTAAAAATATATACAGTATATATTAAACAAAGATTTGAATTTTTACATTTCCCATATTTATATTAAAGAATTTAGGTGTTAGTTATCTAAATTTTGGTGTAAGTTTGTCTATGTACATAAACCTTTTACATAACTGATGCTGATTTCACCACTTCTCTTTTCCACTGTTTAAAACTACAAAAAACTGTAAAAACTACAACACCCACTATAATTTGCAGCCTACTTTGTAGATTACAGTGACTTCAGCAGTGACATAACACTTTCCTAGGAGCAGTCCTACTCCTTGTTTAAAGTAAGAGTGGGAAGTTCTTTAAATAAATTTTATGTCCTCCTCTGAGTTACAAATATATCTGTTTTAAATTAACTTTGAGTACATTTCCAAGGAGTGATTCTGAGACAGTTAGTAAATACGGGCGGAGAAGCTTAATTTGGGATACATGAAATGTGAATTGATGCAGTGCATTGTGGAAGGTAAGGCTAGTTTAACAGAGTCCAATGAATCTTGGTGAATTAGTTTTTATATGAATGTCCCTTTTGGATAATATAACTATGTGGGCAATGCGATATCTTGGGGCTGCAAAGTTGATCTGCATAACTGTTGGCTGACTGAATGCGTTACTTCTGACTTGTAGCCAGGTTCTTGTACAAGAATGAAAAAAAAAAGAGTTGGGCAGATGTGAATTCCTTCTTCACGGGGAATGGCCCCCAAGGTCTCCCGATCTGAACCCCTTAGACTTTTATCTTTGGGGTCATCTGAAGGCAATTGTCTATGGTGTGAAGATACGAGATGTGCAGCACCTGAAACTACGGATACTGGAAGCCTGTGCTGGCATTTCTCCTGTGGTGTTGCTATCAGTGTGTGAAGAGTGGGAGAAGAGGGTTGCATTGACAATCCATCACAATGGGCAGCACATTGAACACATTTTATAAGTGGTCAGAAACTTGTAAATAATTCATGAAATAATAAAGTTACGTTAAAACCAAGCACACCATTGTTTTTCTTGTGAAATTCCCGATAAGTTTGATGTGTCACATGACCCTGTTCCTATTGAAAAAAACAAAAGTTGGATCCAAGATGGCCGACTTCTAAATGACCACCATGGTCACCACCCATCTTGAAAAGTTTGCCCCCTCACATATACTAATGTGCCACAAACAGGACGGGGGGGGGGGGGGGGACGGCGCAAACAAAATTAAAATTTAACTTTTAGTACTCGCCTGTAAATAGGCATTTATCAGGTGAATAAGCATCATTGCTACTAGTATAAAATAAAGACATGACTCACATCACATCCAGTCAGCCAGCTCCGCTTGCCGTAAGAAGTGCTGGAAAAGACCTGTATATGGTCCAATCACAATCATAATGGTCCAATCACATGAGCCCAAATATTTAAAAACAATATTGATTCGCTAAGAACAAAAGTGGGAGGGTTCGGGGCGCACAGTGCTGAAGCCTCAAGTCACATGCTTTTCAAAAATGTACGTGCCTCTCGTTTGTCCGGCGCCCCGCGTACATGAACACAAATGAACGTAATACAGTTTAGATTTTTTTTTAATTGCAAATAATTTAATAATTTAATTATTATGTTAAATAATTATATGTTAAAGTAGCATTCTTCTCTGCCTAACTTTAAGGGGGGCGGTGCCCATCCGCCCCGTATTGACCGGCCACCACTGGGGAGTATGTCTGCAATTCTATCAATAAATTGCATGCGTTTATCACCTTTTGATCAAAACGCTGCCTTTTGTATAGCTGCGAGCTGCGGGTTTGAAATAAATTTTAGATTCATTTTAAGGCACAATTTCTTATTTCATTATTATAAATAAATTAAATTACACTCAAACGGGCGTTAGCACTCTGATTAGACTACATAGGAAATAGGCTCAACATCCCAGAATCCAAGCTTAATTTAAATAAAAAAAAATTAATAAAAAAATTAACAAATTAACAAATATTGTAAGTAAACAACAGTAGCACAAGTTTAGAAAAAAAATATTTAGACTCCAAAAAATAATTCGGCATCTCTGTTCTTATATTGCTCTTTGTCAGAGTAAATCGTTCAATGACAACCCCATAAAATTCCATGTACTGTAAATTGCTACTGTACATCTGTATGAATACAGTAAACCGAGATGCCCACCCCCGTGAAAATGGCGAATTCAGGGAAAGGCTCCCCCGCGAGAATTTTTCTGCGGACCACTGAGATTCAACGGATTCTAAAATTGACATTGTTACTGTTTTTTAATACCTGCAGTGGAAGAGTCTGAGAATTTATTTACCATAAGCTTTTTTGTTTTGTTTTTAATCACTCTATACACCTATGCTATTTTACAAATGGAATATTTTTTATGTTACACTCTAAAAACTGCTGGGTTAAATGTTAAAGTGCTGGGTTATTTTATCTACTTATTATTATTTAGTAGATTGCCTGTTAGAAATACCCCAAATGAAATGAATCTGCTGTTTTAACCAGATATAGTTAAGAGATAGTTAATCAGTGGTAGTTTTCACTACTACTACTACTACTACTACTACTAATGATAATAATACTGAATGGAGAAAGCGCAGAATAAATACATATCAGTATTTAAAGTTTGAGCTCAACATGTTTATGAGCTCTGTTGCTTGCTGTCAATGGGCGCCTAAGAGAGAGAGAACATATGTTTGGCTTCAGTAGACACACAATACTTCAGATTGAAACACGACTACCACCTACAGATAATGAACGGCGTTTTCACAGCTTCCTGCGAGCTGCCGCGGAAACGCACAAGATCCCTTTTCTCAAAATGTGCGTTCTTAATGGACAGATCTGTAGGTACACCCGTCGTTGATGCCAGAGTACAAAGGAGAATAGCCAGACTTGTTTTTGCTGATAGAAAGGCAACAGTAACTTAAACAACATCTGATTTAACCTGAAGAATATCATTGAACATGTAATACATAGAACTTTGAAGCAGATGGGCTATAGCAGCAGAAGACCACACTAAACTTCTGTTCTTAGCCTCTCCAAAATGGGACACCACATTGGATCATTGATCTGTAAAATCATTTTTGATTTCATAATATTACAGTTTGATGGTATGTAGATAGATGTGTGTGTTTGACAATAAAAGAATTATAGCAAACCAAATGTTCTAAGTAAATATGTCACACCAATAGAAAATATATGAATAGTTTTTAGTACATGCTAAATGTAAATCTAAGCAAAATCATTACACAAACTGAGACCTCATTTCTACCATGAAAACCCTGAATATGAGCATGGTTATTAAATCACCATATTTTCAGGTGTTAATTTTTCAATAGAAAATGCAGCTAAAGCTTGCAGGAAAAGTTGATAGTAGATGTTGCTAGATGATCCCACATGCTAATTTGCATATAGGAATATCTTCTTATAGTTACATGACTTCTATATGACACTCTATCCCTAACAGGATCTCACATTTGTTTCTTTTCACCTTTTACAGGAACCATAACTCGCAGTGAAACCGCAGATGTATAACTACATTTATATGTAGTATATCTATTTTCATACTTATATTTTATGGTCCCGGCTGTAGTATTTTAAATGGGGAGACAATGCTCAACGCATTCAACGAAATGACAGCGCATACGCACTAAAAGGTATCCCGGAAGAGGTTGTTTAGAGTTTCCAGGTCATAGTCGTCGCTATGGCTATGTACACCGCTTAAACGAGTGTGCTAGTTCAACAGTTATGGGTATTCAGTGAAAACGGCAGCGGTGTTACACTGAAAACCTGAAAAAGACTAGTTAGCTCTTTATAGCTGAACGACGTCGACTTCACTCGATAGAGTGAGGCAAACCACTTAACACACTTAACACCACAATGTTGCTGAGATCTCGGAGAATCTCAGGCCTTTGTCAGACACAACATAAAACATAAAACGCACAAATACACATGGCTTTTAACCACACAATTTCCTTGGACGCTCTCTCTGAGCACAGCGTCGAATTCACTAGTTTCCATGAATCAAAAGGTATCAAGACTTTAGTTAGCTACTCTAAGCTCGGTACCGGGCCATAAATGAATTTGAAAGTGGAACACGCACAGACAGATACACTATGGGAGGCCTCTTTAAGGAGAAGGAGCAAAGAACACACTTACTCCTCTCTTGATGCGCTTTTCTATAGCGACTTGGTCTGTCTCAGCAGACAATAGTTAACTTAAAGCTGAACTTAAAAGTGGAACACGCACTTCCAGCTCGCTATGAAGGCCTTATAAGAGAAAGAACAATGAACACGTTTGCTCTTCTCTCGATGCGCTTTTGTAGCGACTTTACTGCATTTAATTCATTTCATACAGTGGTGTGCTGCAATACAAGAGCATAAAGTATCGTAAAAACTGTTTCTCTGTCTCTAATCTATTTCTGGACAATAGAAGAGATGCAGTAAACTGTCTTGGTTTTATGAATTTTTAAGCCAAACAATGCCCGCTTTCATTCTCCACCAATATATGTAGTATTTTAAGTGAGGAGACAATGCTCAACGCATTCTCCGACATTTATGTAGGGTTTCAGCTCTGGTTCAGAGGATGGCACCATGATGTCTGGGGAAGAGGTTCTGGAATGTGATCCGAGTGCTTGCTCAAGTTGGGGGTCTGCTCGACCCTACACGGCGTTATCGGGTCCTTGCAGCCTGCAGTGCATGCAAATGCTGGGTTGTATGGGGTATAAGGTTAAAGGTCTTGTCCAAGAAACAAACAGTGTTGATCTGGCAACGAGGGGGCACAAACCTTTGACCATCCAATCAGCAACCCAGAGCCTCAACCACCTGAGCCACCTCTTGGCAAATGCTATCATATCAGTATGGATAACATGAGTCCTTGATGAATCTATGCCACAAAGAAATATGTTACTACCGAAGGAAAAAGCAAGTCAGTATATACATTGGGGAGTGTGCTGTGGTGTCTGGCACAAGGATATCTGGCAGCTGTGCGTTGATGGGTGGGACCTACATGGATCAGACTTGTTTGATCAGCACATACCATGGGTGCTCAATTTGATTGTGTTTTGGGGACACCATCACATCAAATTCCAATCAGTAGTGCAATGCCTTAACCACTGAGCTACCCCTGCCCCATGGGGAGAGCTGTCCACCTAGGTTTATGGCAGGCTATGGTGCACTGTGTTCATTTTTATTTCTATCATAGCCAGCACTGAACATTTTTCAGTGAGTTGTGTTATCGAGTCCGTGTGCATCAACATAATCAGCATGATTACTAAAGTTTATTTACTGTATTTTATCTAGAGGCAGAAAGTATTTTTTTACAAAAACCCACATGGCCATGGTGAGAAGATGGAAAGCACACATATTAACCTAAGCTCAGGATAAAATAAATTAACATGAGCTATTATTTACCATCAATACTCAATACAACACAATGCCATCCATAAAGCCTAATACATTCTGAGTGGTGTCCCTTGTGTATGCGGCATTACCAGTTGTTCACATTAGCTAAGATTCCATACAGTTTCAAAAAAGGTTTAATCAATATCATGTGCATGACCTGAGACATTAGAGCCCAATTAAAAGAACATTTTATTCCTTTTGTGTTACCACTGTAAGTGGGTTTCAGACTCTAAACTAAATCTACTCTGAAAGCTAGTCTAATTAAAGTCTATTAGACGTTACTATGCTCAGAAAACAATCAATTCCAATAGAGGAGGTTGAAAATTTAAGAGCTACACTTATAAGCTTTCAAGATCAATTTCCTCCCTATGTATTCCCAGCATGCAGTTAAGCAATCAGACAAGTTGTAGCATATTGTTCAATGCAGGATCAGCCCTAGAGTGTCATCTGATAACATGAAATCAGCTAGCGCAGCATGATCACCACATGGTGAATCACACATTATTATTATGCAGAACTGAACACAGGGGAGAGCAATGTTGTAAGCAAACACTGCTCCTCCTCCTCCTTAAATAAATGTACTATCGTCCTGAGTGCAATGTTAAATATTCTGCTTTAAAAATGAAACCTTTTTCATGTTTTGGTATATGTTTGCTAAAATCTATTAAATACTTTAATGGCAGTAGTCTTCAGGATCATTATCATCGTTATTTTCTTGTTGATCATTGACTTCAACATTTATTGACAACATCTATGTATAATTTAATAACAAAAGAAAGCTTTCTTTTTGCTTTTTGATTTCATGACATTACAGTTTGATGGTATGTACATAGATGTGTGTTTGACAATAAAAGGATAATAGCAAAGCAAATATTTTAAGTAAATATTTCACATCTATAGAAAATATATGAAAAGTGGGCCTCCAAGTGCTGCAGTGGTAAAGTGCATCCTGAGATTGCTAGTTCGATTCCCGGGTGATGCTGTAACCTCTCACAGCTGGAGGTCTAGAGGTCTACAGCCAATCAGGGTCTGTGAGCTCACGGAAGGAGCGGATAGCGCTGTCCTTTGAGTGTGTTACTTATGAAGAGTTATATGAAGAGTTTCTAGTATATGTTAAATGTAAATCTAAGCAAAATCCTTACACAAACTGCGCCCTGAATATGAGCATATTTGTTAAATCACCATATTTTCAGGTTAATTATTTTCAATAGAAAACAGCTAAAGCTTGTAGGAAAAGTTGATAGCAGATATTGCTATCACATGCTAATTTGCATATTAATGACAACAGCACACACTATTTGCACAGTAACTAGCAGTAGAACAACAAGGTGGTGTGCAGGGAGATGTAATAGAGCTTGTGCAAGTGATGTAACCAGCTGCCATCTTATTTACAGTCCAGTGCAATTGAGACAGTATAAGTGAAATAGAGATCACCATGACTTAAAATTGGCCATGCCAGAGACTTGCTGTGTGTTGAAATTCCAAAATTTAACAGGATAGAAAATGTGATGGCTCTGTCTGGCTCTCCATAACATATGTAACAGGGTGCCATTGCACATAATCACATTTTATATACATTGAAATTTTGGGTCCATGGCCTGGAAACTCCCCAGATCTTATTCCCATTGAGAACTTGTGGTCAATCCTCAAGAGGCGAGTGGACAAACAAAAACCCACTAATTCTGACAAACTCCAAGAAGTGATTATGAAAGAATGGGTTGCTATCAGTCAGGATTTGGCCCAGAAGTTGATTGAGAGCATGCCCAGTCGAATTGCAGAGGTCCTGAAAAAGAAGGGCCAACATTGCAAATACTGACTCTTTGCATAATTGTCGGTAAAAGCCTTTGAAACGTATGAAGTGCTTGTAATTATATTTCAGTACATCACAGAAACAACTGAAACAAAGATCTAAAAGCAGTTTAGAAGCAAACTTCTCAAAACTTTTGGCCATGAATGTAGATATAATCTTTGTGTGTGTGCACGCGTGTTAAAAACTGACAAATGATGTTGCAAAATGTGCACACATCAAATTACTGATACAAAAAAGTTTGTGCAAAATAAATTATGAATAATTGCCCCATTTGTCACCATTTGCACTGACTTCTGCACTGACTTTATTTCCAAGTAACAGGCACAATACATCATGCTCATGTTTAATTACAGCAAAGCAGTATATTTAATAATACTTATTTTGCAGCTGCAAATAACTGCTGTTCTTTAACCTCTTTATATTATAAAAAATAAAGAGGAAGACTGAGATATGACCTTTTTATGATAGCTATCTAGATTATGTGGATTTGCAGCATGTATAATTTACAGTTACTTAATACCTTTGACAAAACATTATTATTTAGATGTTCAATATCTTAACCAGACAGCAAAAAACAAACAAAAATTAGTTTTTTAATTAGCGTGACAACACTGCTGCAAGATATGATATACTAATAGGGGGTGTGCACAACATAAATTTTGGCAGCTTTTCTTAGTATCCAGATGGCACCAGGAAATATTCTGTTGTGTAGGTTAGGGTCATCTGTAGCTCCCTGTGCCAAGTTTGCTGGACTCACTAGCAGAGCTGGCACTTAGAACTAACAGGTCTTGATAAAAAAAAAATCATACATTAAAAATAATACAGGATTTAATAAGCTCTTCGTTCCTGTTACTCATAACTACACAAATTCTTGAAAAGAAACCAGGAGGAGAAAATTACTCACATCAGTATGGGGAAGAGAGAATGGCTAGAGAGATGATATAATGATAGAAGCAAGCAGAGCTATACATAGTAAGAAATAATGTAAAAAGGACTGGTTTGAATTTAGCTGTTGTACACATGGACATGAGACAGAAGTGAAAACCTTTTATGTTTTACAGTGGATGTGCCACTTACAGCAAGTTCCATCTGACAGCGCAAAGAGGTCTTATATTTGAACCATCACACAGAGAACACCACACAAAGTAAACTCAGAAAGCCAAACGGCAGGAGGTGGTTACTGAGTGTTTGGTTCTCATAAAGCAGAAATATTGCATTAGGAGGGTTGAAATACAAGCTTTGGCTGTCTTAATGTTTAAATGCTGAGCATGGTATTCTAAATATTATGAGTGTGTATTAGCAGGGATGAAAAATGTGTCTGAAACTTCTGAAGCTGCAGTCCTTTAAAAGTCTCCCGAAACCCAAGAAATGATGAATGATGAAGGTGTGTATACATGCTTCATATTATGTTCATAATAATAAAATGAGATGCTCTAAATCGTGCTTTAAAATTCATAATAAAGAGTTTGTTATATAGTTTTTGTAAAGACTTAACAGGAACAAACCAATGAAAGACATGGCAATGTCTTGGTTTAAATGGTCTTAAAATTAATTAAATTTCCTGATAGTAGGCTATCTGATAGTGTTAACTATGCGAATGTCCTGATTCATGAATATGTCAACATATCTTCGTTAAAACGTAAAAATGTGTCGACATTGAGCACCATCAGAAGACATGAATGAACAAAAAAAAATTTTTTTTCAATAAATATTCTTATATGCACACAGTAGCACAAAGTAAAGTGCCTCGGCCTTTTTATAATAATAATCATCATGCTTTTTTGCTGTTTGTGTCCAGCATTGAATAATTATTTCATCCATCATTTCTTCATTTTGATGTGGACAAAAGGTCTAGGAAGGCAACGGGTTTCATTATTTTACAAAATCTGAATATATTCAGTAAATTTATGAATTACACTCAAAGTATCAAATCCAACTATGAAGTCTGATTTAATTGGTATCATTAAAACATTTTATTTCTATTTATTTTATGTTTTGCTGGCGAAATACATTTTAGACAGAGACATCTGCTCGGTCGTGTTAATTCGTTTTAAACCCCTCAATTCTGCCAATTCCCTCCTCAGCGAAACCGGTTTGATAACTTCACACCTATCATGAATGAAAGGTGAGAAGAGGGATTACAGTAACTGGGTGTCTGCAGGTATTCAGCGAGTAGCCTTTCTATTTGTTTGTTCCATTTTTGGGGGAGTATGTCTGAAGTTTTATCGATAAATCTGCTCATATCTGCACACGTGTTTATCAGCCTTTTGATCAACGGCACTCACTTTCACTTTGCAAAAGGCAGTGTTTATTGTTTACTGTATAATTAAAGCAAATACACACACATTCATCATGAAAGATTTATTGTATAACAAAAACAAAATCATGTTTGCTTCAGCATTGGAAACAGTATTGTTTTAGGATAACTTTATTAATAATCATACACTTTTTTTGTATTCTTTGTTGTACTTTGTCTTTTTGTACACACACGCGGGCATGTTTAAATTTGAACAGAAAATAATAGTGGGCTCTTATTGTTGGGCATATACTGTACATGTTATTTTTCATATAACTTAAACGGCTGAATAAAGTTAAATATACATAATAAATTAATAATTGAGTTTGGTTTACGTTTGAGCACTCGTGTAAATAGCTTTTTCAATATATATTACAATATAATATATTTGTGTCTAATACTGTTTTATTCATATTTTACAACATGTAGTTTGTAATTTACTTATAAAATAAAATGTCACCTACATATCTACAGTATAAGCATATTTAAGTACTTCAACAGCGAATGAGAAATTTGGTCTGGCTTTTAGATAAAGTCCTTATTTTATATAATTTTATTATTTAATTAATTATCTTATTAAAAATATGATTCTTGTCGAATATTGTCCTTCAGAGCAAGCATTGGTGTCAGAAGATTCTGCGAAATCACTTCTCCCCTTTCATTCACAATAGGTGTGAATTTATCAAACTAGGTGCGCCGTTGGCAAATACTGTAGGGGTTTTTTAGATAAATTTACAAGACAGTGAGGATGTCTCTGCCTAAGATTTATTTCCCCAGCAAAACATAAAATAGATAAAAAAAATAAAAATGTTTAATGATAGCAATTAAACCAGACTTCATAGTTGAATTTGATACTTTTCTTTTTATTTACTGTATGGACAGTCGTATTATGCCTTCTCTGGAGAATAAACAAACCTGGAAGATTATCTTGAAAGTCTCGGGCAGTGGTGGACTGGCCGTCTGGAGCACCATGAAACATTAATTGAAATGCAATTCTTATGCACACACAAAAAAAAAACTACACAGCAAAAATATGTCATATTATTTTCTGACTTGAATAAAATGGCTTACATTGGAGAAAAGAGTCATCTTGGAAAAGCCAGCGTTTATCTAGCGAGTAGCAATATATTTCTTATTTATGGGGCAGTATATCTGCATTTTTTATCGATAAATCGCATGTGTTTATCAGCCTTTTGATCAAAACGCTGCCTTTTGTAAAGTGAAAGTGTGAGCCGCGGGTTTACACACGCCGATTTTAAATGAATTTGAGATTAATTTTAAAGCACAATTTAGGGCATCTCATTTCATTTTTATGGACAAATTTTATGAATTACACTCGAAAAATATAAAATCCAACTATGCAGATGAACCAAGCGGGCGGGAGAGCTCTGATTAGACTACGTAGGAAATAGGCTCAACATCCCGGAGCCCAAACCTCATTTAAATTACATTTTTAAATTAACAAATATTGTGAGTAAACAATTGTAGCACAAGTTTAGAAAAAAAAGACTATAAAAAATAATTCGCCATCTATTTTAGGCGTGCCAGCTGGCACTGTTCTTATATTGCTCTTTGTCAGGGTCAATCACAGTGACAACCCTGTAAATGTCCATGTACTGTAAAACAGGTACATCTGTATGAATAAACCAAGATGCGTGTTTCGTAGCCCCATGCTATTTGTGAGTACTCACTTTCTTGGGTTTCACTTTCGATTGAGTGTGTTATTAGAACGCAGGTTTATTTGTGTAAACTCTTGCTCTCGCTCTGACAGAGTTCTAAAAATAAACAGCGTGGTCATCCTGCCTGCTCGCGCTACTTCTGCGTTTGGGTTTACCATCCACGCTACAGGGCTAACTCTAGTCTTCTGGTCCATCTCCGGTTGTCTGTGACAGAATGACTGAGCCAATAGCAGTAAACCCAGCGGATTATGCTCACCTCTGCAATGTGGTTAATCGGCATGCTAAGCTGATTGAGCAGGCTCTCCACAGTGGCGGCCGCACCCGTCGCAGCTTCTGCTGCGCCGCCACCCCCACCCCCCTTCTGATGTTTTCATAGCTCTAATGGGATCGCACGGATGGGAAGTGCAGTGTTTTTTTAACCGCAATGGATCTCGTGTTCGAGTTTAATTCCAAGAAATACTCCACAGACCGGCTGCACGTCGCTCTTCTCGTCTTCCTGCTGTCCAGGCAGGCAGCAGAGTGGGCCACGGCGGTTCTTTGATCTGATTTGTCTACTGCACCTACTGGACCGGTCGGTTCTCCACCTCCTGCCATGGTTGACACCGGGGGCCAGGGAACCCATGCAATTAGGGCGCGCCTCCTTAACCTCTGTAGCACGGGAACGCCAATTCAGAGAGGGGCTCTGCGCATACTGTGGGTCGGCTGCCCACCACTGAGCCATCTGTCCTCTATGACCGGGAAACGCGCAGACCCGGTGAGAAGTGAGAGTGGCTCACCGGGTTCATTCTCCCTCTCCACCACCCTGACCAATGATTCCCGTCTCACGGTAAGAGTACACCTCCAGTTTGGCCACAAACGGGTCGGAAGTACCGCATTCATCGACTCCGGTGCTGCTGGTAACTTCATTGACTCCTCTTATGCCAAGAAGACCGAGGCGTTATCCCAGCCCGTAAATATCACATCTGTTAACAGTCGGCCCCTCTCCTCTAGCCCCATCAACCTCCAAATCCAACCCATCACCATGACCATCGATCAACATCAGGAACAACTTCAATTCTACCTCACCCCCATGTCATCGCCTCCCCTCATCCTCGGACATCGTCCTGTAGCCCTGGCTACTTCGTCACGACCCGCTTATATCTTGGACACAAAATCGGATCCTACAATGGGGGCCGACTTGTTCTGAACTTTGCCTACGGGCCCGGGCTGGGACGTGTTCTAGGGAGTCCGAGGCCCTCGAGGTCGACACAGACAACATCCCGGCAGCCTATCAGAATACTGGCTGAGGTGTTCTGTAAAAGACTGGCGACCCATCTACCTCCTCATCATCCCCGCGGCCACCTCTACTCACTATCTGCCACCGAGATGCAGGCGATGGAGGAATATGTCTCCAGTGGACTTCGCCAAGGTACCATCCGGCTTTCCTCCTCACCTGCAGCCGTGGGGTTCTTCTTTGTGAAGAAGCGCGATGGTAGCTTACATCCCTATGTCGATTATCGGGGACTCAATAACATCACCATCAAAAACCGACATCCACTGCCTCTTACCAACTCTCCCTGGATGCCCTCTCTGGTGCCACCATCTTCACTAAGTTGGACTTCCGGAGCGCCTACAACTTGGTGCGCATCAGGGAGGGCGATGAGTGGAAGACGGCCTTCATCACTCCCACCGGCCATTATGAAAGTCTAGGGATACCATTTGCAACGCACCTGCTGTCTTTCAACAATTTATCAATGACGTCCTTAGAGGCATGTTAGGCCGCTGGGTGTTCGTCTATCTAGACGACATCCTCATATACTCTTGAACTGTCAACAAACATGTCCAACACGGCAGAGCAGTTCTAAAGAGATTGCTTGCCCACCAGCTGTACTGTAAGTTGAAGAAGTGCGCTTTCCACGAGCGCTCCACAACATTCCTGGGCTTTGTCATCTCGCCTTAGGGTGTGGCCATGGACCCGCAGAAGCTGTAAGTTGTGAGTCATTGGCCCCTACCCAAAACTCTCAAACAACTCCAGCGATTTCTCAGGTTTGCGAACTTCTATCGTCACTTTATCCGGGACTACAGTACGGTTGCAACTCCGTGAGCTCTGACTCACCCATCATCTCACCTCTTCCACCTCACCTCCACTGTCATCACCGCCTTCCATGAACTCTGCCACCGCTTCACCACGGCTTCCATCCTTCTTCATCCAGATGCCGACAAACCATTCGTTGTGGAGGTGGACACGTCGGACGCGACGAGGTCGAGACCAAAAGCTGCATCCCTGAAGCTTCTTCTCCAAGAAATTTGACCCCACTCAGCAGCGATATGGAGTAGGGGACTGCGAGCTGCTGGCCATAAAGTGGGCCTTGGTGGAATGGCGACACTGGCTCCAGGGCACCAGAGAGACGTTCATCGTCTGGACTGATCACCAGAATCTCCATCCGCACGCTGAAACAGCTCAACCCCAGACAGGCGCGGTGGGCTCTGTTTTTGGGAACTACAACTTCTACCTGTCATACCACCCGGGGTCCAAGAACACCAATGCCGACGCCTTTTCATGACAGCACGAGGAAGACGTCCCCCGGGCGCCTGTCCTGCCCGCAAGATACTTGCACCATGCCATTGGGACATAGAGATGGCACAGACTGTGGAGACCGAACCGGCAGGTGTGCCGCCTGGGTGACTCCATGTGCCCGACGTCGTTAAGACTCCAATGGGGGCACTCCTCCCTCCTCTCTGGCCATCCCAGAAGGCGACGCACTCTACAGTTCATCCAACGCGCCTTTGGATGAATGGAGAAAGCGCAGTCAAAGAAGAATCATCATTGAAGGAGAGAAAATGAATGAAGAATAAATACATATTAGTATTTACAGTTTGTGCATTACACATATGAGCTCTGTCGCTTGCAGTCAATGGGTGCCTAAGAGAGATTAACACATTTCTGCTCAGTAGACACACAATACCTCAGATTTGAGACACAACTGTCCTCTATAGGTAAAGAACGTAATTTTCACAGCTTCCCTTTACTTGAAACATCCATTCTTAATGGCCAGATCTGTACAGTACAACAGTTTGTTACTACCAAGCAATTTCATTGGATGAGGCTGTTATAGAGTATAATAAGAGCACTAAGATGATTAACTGTATGTATCACTCTGCCACTTCAAAGGTGTTCTAAATCCTATATAAAGCATTTATAACCATTATCCCCAGAACAAAGGCACTGCTTGGTATGTGGAACAAGGATTCAACCCTAGAAGAGTACACCACCTCCATGATTTATTCCTCACACCTTTTGACTACATAGTACTGGTGATAATTTAAAACTAACCCCTGGTTTTTAATCTGTCAGTCACTACCTGTTGGATGTCAGCTTAACGCTCTTTCCGCCAGTTGCTGAAGTGGAATATGTGGAGACATGAAGAGAAGCTTAGGAGAATTGAATACCACCTCTATGGTTTATTCTCTTCATCTTTTGACTGTTTGTGGGACTCCAATATTTTGTTTAAACCTGAAAATAAATTAGCTTAAAATACACATAATAATAATAATAATAATAATAATAATAATAATAATAATAATAATAATAATAATAATAGTACCATCAAGGTAGAAAATGTTCACAGTATGCTGGAACATCGCATCTGAAACACTGGCCTCCCAGGTACTCCTTTAATGGCCAAACATGTGGAGATGGCTTTGAGTGAGGTCAAGGCTGTATGCGTAATGTGGCAATAACTCACAGCCAAGTTCCTGTAATGTGCAAGTGGTGTTCATACATCGTATTTTTACAATTCCCACAGGTAGATGCATCTTTTTGTACAAGTTGATGAAATTTTCCATTGATTTTCAAGGTTCCGGTGCTCCACTTTCTGAATGTTCACAGGTACAACTGCACCCTTTCACTGTACCATACTTTGTGTCTTCTGTAAGTGTCAATTTATTTTATGCCATTTTTTTCACAAGTTTTTCACAATGTTTGACTGCGACACCCCTCATACTTCACTAGAAACCTCAAAAGCATCAAGTAAATTTGATTTAATTATTTCTGGAAAGTCAACGTACATTTTTTTCCAACAGGAAGAAGATTACTATAAAGTAATAAATTGCTTACTTTGGTTTTAAGTATGATAATTTTAAAAGGAAACCCTTTTATTTTCCACTTATTGAGTCAAATGCTGTGGTTAGACTCACTCACTTACTCACTTATCATCTATAGTGCTTAATCCTGTATTCAGGGTCACGGGGGCCTGGAGCCTATCCGAGAAGACTTAGGGCAGAAGGCGGGGTACACCCTGGACCGGCTGCCAATCCATCGCAGGGCACACACATACACACACACACTCACACACTATGGTCAATTTGGGAATGCTAATTAACCTAACCTAGATGTCTTTGGACTGTAGGAGGAAACCGGAGTACCCGGAGGAAACCCACCAAGCACGGGAGAACATGCAAACTCCATGCACAAAGAGGCAGGAATCGAACATAGGCGGGAATCGAACCAGGACCCTGGAGTTGCAAGATGACAGTGCTAACCATTATGGTTAGACATTTAATTTAATTTTCTGTGGAAAAATGTCTTTAGCAAATGTACTGAACACTTCTAATATACATCTCATTATTAATCCTCCAATTTAAGACTTCAAAGTAACCATTCACACTTTGGCTTTCAAATTGTTAGTCAGGCTCCCATGGCTTTTCAGCAAGAGAATTATTAACCTACAACCTACCTGTAACGATGCGGGTCTGACGAGGGACAGAACTGTGCTTAAATATCTCAAAGCTATTATGAATTTTAATTATTTATTAGTTTCTATTTTAAAATACATGCACATTTTAATTTCCAGGATTTGTATCTTCTCCTAAAAAGAGTAAAAAGTAAGCAAGAGAACAGAGTACATGAAAAAAAAAATTTACCTCTGGCTTCAGTAATGGAGGTAATGAACTCACAGTCCCTTGTGTCCAACCACAAAGGTAACTGAAAAAAGCACCATGTGGGAAATAAGCAGAGAAAGAGACAGATAAAAAAAAGAAGGAGAAACACCTACTGAATGTGATATTTTTTAAACTTATGCAACCCACACTTTCACACAGCAAGGGTGCCATTGAAAACTGCTAAAGAGGTGTACATGATGTCCTGTGTGCCTAACCTCATGGCTTGAGCACAATTAAAAACTCAAACACTACACCATACTCCCACTCTCACACATGACCATTCACATAAAACACACTGACACAGGTAAAAGAATCATGGGAAAAAAGCAACTACAATTGCACCAACACACCAGCTCACTGGATAAAATAACATTGAAACATCATGTTTTTCACTTCTTTAATGCAGAGGCCTTAATGTTAAAGTAAGTATCTTGTATTTAGTAAGTAAACATACATTTAATTCAATAATAGATATAGTTAGTAGGTTATAGATAGTAATAGGTAATAATTATTTTGCTTATGATCAACAAAGCCATTATGAATTTAAAATCTATATTTTTGATGTTGCAAAAAATCCTATAAGAAAAACAAATGTTTAGACAGCTTTAATAGACAGCTTTAATTCTGTGTGATTAAACTCTGGGCTTTAAACCAATTATATGCTTTTCAGATTTCAGTTGTGGCAAGAATCTAATTCAATTCGCAATTAACCTAAAAAAAGAAGTGAAATCAGCTCTGTCAGCTACACAGTGTAGAAATGTTGTTCGGGATCTAAACATAAAAAAGAGAGGGAATTACTATCTTTACTCA
The DNA here is from genome assembly GCA_030347435.1 of Clarias fuscus. Taxonomy (NCBI): domain Eukaryota; kingdom Metazoa; phylum Chordata; class Actinopteri; order Siluriformes; family Clariidae; genus Clarias; species Clarias fuscus. Next base: position 11,561,729 of record CM059220.1, read on the forward strand.
TGTGAAAACTAATGGATAAAGTATTTTCATAAATGTGTTTGTAATGTTCCATATGCCTCAGTTTACTGTTTTTTCTTCTTCTTTTGATTACTTATAAAATATGTGTAGTAAGGAAATGCAAATGAACCAAAAATATTGATTCCACTATGAATTAGACCCAGGGCTGTGCCTTAAAGAAAACATACTTATTATTTCCTATGAAACAAACGCAGCTATGTGAAGTCAGATATCAGCTTTCTTAAGGAACCGAGGCTACATACAGAAGAAGAATGTTTTCCCTAACCTCAGAAACTCTAACAGATACAGTAAGCACATGCCACCCCCAGACAGGCAAATGAAAATACAGTCCTGTTAAAACATTAGTACCCCCTCTTTCAATTGTTTTTTTTTTTTTTTTATAAAAACAATAATAGAAATCATTTGATGAGAGTAAGTATTAGTATTAGGCAAATACAATCTCAGATGAACATGTTACTTTTTTCACCATGCCATTGTTTATTTAACAAAAATGAAGCTAAAAAAACATGTAGGCAAAACTCAGTACTCTCTTAATGCTTTCTTAGAATTTAAGAGGGTAAGTTGCGGCCAGGTCCTGTAATCATCAGTGACAAATCACCTTGTGATTATTTGATCATCAGCAGGTGTGCAAACTTCTATGAAAGCAGAAGTTCACTAGTCTGGCTCTTTCAGGTGTGTGTTATCACAATGGGAAGATGGAAAGGCAAAGCAATAGTTTTAAGGAAGCAATTGTTGTTGCACATAATTCTGGAAATGGTTATGAATTCATATCAAACAAATATGAGTCCAGCATTCTACAGTGAGAAATATTATTTACAAGTGGAAAGCTCTCAAGACAGTTCACACTCTTGCCAGAAGTGGATGCCCCAGAACACTCACCGCAAGTTCAGAACTTGCAATACTCAGATAAATAAAACAAACCAAAAAAACTCTCACAGAGCATGTTAATGTCCACGAGTGTACAATTAGAAGAAGACTGAACTGTACAGTTTGTTTGGAATGATCTCAAACCAGATGGTGGATCTGCCTGTCTGGAAATCCATTGTGTAGCTGCTTGTAAATTTGCCTGCCAAGAGACCTGTGGAGTTACAGTACACCTCTTCCAGCTACAGCTCCTGACATTCTGCTGGCTAGTACTCGATTCTTATAGCCTCCCTTGATTAGGTTGGGGTCTAGTATGTGCCAAGCTGGGACCCACGAGTACTCTTCTGTTCTGTACCCCTCCCAGTCCACGAGTGCTTTGTAAGTTAAGAATTTGTTTCACCGTGAATGCCAGGGCCTGTCAATAATGTGAGGGTGGGGGAGGGGTTGAGGTGATGAATTTCTTTGTGTATTGTATAAAACTGGCTTCAATCATGGCATATGGATGGCAGGATACAGTAGAGACAGTTAAATTTAGCGAGAGGTCCTTATTTTCTTTGATGATATCAAAGACTCTCTGTGCTTCATCAGTCTGCATAAAATTTCCTAAAGTCTTTTTGGTCAGGGCACTAAGTGGGGTTACCAGTGTGCTGAAATTTGTAACAAAACAGCAAAATAAAATTTTCAAAGCCAAGGAAACCTTGGATCACAAAAAGCCATTATGCTACTGCCTTTATCCTGGCCTTCTCCTGTGCTAGGGTTCCCTTGAGTGACCGATCTGTAATCGCAAGTTCCATTTTGCACACCCACACATGCTTCTGCACTCACTCTGGACACTCTGGACATTCAGGACATTTGCTCACTTGTCCTCACTGCACACCTGCTCACTCATGGGTAGTATGCACACGTCACTTAAATATGCACACAAGCCACTTTATCATTTAACATGTCACTTTACTGTATATTTGCATATTCAATATTTTTATTTCCACTTGTGCAATTTCAATTTTTTACTTACTTACATTTTATATTTTTATATTCTTACATTTTACATTTTATATTCTATATTTTATATTTTATTTAATTTTATTCTCTTAGGTCAGGGCAGTTGCCTAAGCATTTCACTGCATATCATACTGTGTAGGATTGTGTATGTGACAAATAAAATTTGAATTTGAAGTCAACTCAGGAGCTGTTAGTGACCCAGAAGTGGTCTGTGAATTGAGCTGTGTTTGGATTTGGCTGATTAATTGAGAACTCTCCTGTATCTCCGTGAATATGGTTAATGCTCATTCATGTTGGCCTGTCATTCTCATCTGTCATTCTCCTTTTTTTTTTTTTTTTTTTTTGGATTTTTCCCCGATTTTCTCCCTAATTTAGTCGTGTCCAATTCCTCCCCGTCACTAGGGGGCTCCCACATTAAGGCTACTACTACCACTCAGCCGGGAGGGCCGAAGACTATCACGTGCTTCCTCCGAACCACGTGCTGCCTGTAATCTTTTTCGAACTGCTCTTTTTCGAACTGCTCGCTCGCGCACCGTTGGGGGCGGCGTAACACACTCGGAGGACAGCGCTATCCGCTCCCTCCGTTGCGCGAGCTCACAGACGCCCCTGATTGGCTGTAGAGCCGTGATTAATGTGTGAGCACTAAGTACCTCTCATCCCTCCCCTCTGAGAGAGCTCGGCCAATCAGCTCTCTCTAGACCTCCGGCTGCGAGAGGTTACAGCACCACCCGGGATTCGAACTAGCGATCTCCGGATGATAGGGCGAGCGCTTTAACCACTGCACCACTCGGAGGCCCACTCATCTGTCATTCTCATCTGTACCAGACTTGTTGATAATTGGAATGTTTTCTGGGAGCGTCCTAGGCTCTACCACACCGATGGACTGCACCCTAGCAGAGCTGGAGCAGCAGTCCTCTCAGACAACATCTCCAGGACACTACGAACCATCTGACTGGCGGTAAGTCGTGTCTTAGATTCCAAACATAATAGCCACATTGCAACTCACCATACTGATAGATGCGCACACATTGCTTGTCCTATAGAAACTGTGTCTGTTCCCCGAATAGTGAGAAAAAATAATAAATTTGTTAAAATTCCTCGAAACAATCTAATAACTATAAAACCAGAAAAAGGCCAAATAAGTAATAAAAAAACCTTTCTAAAGTTTGGGCTTCTCAACATCAGATCCCTTGCGCCTAAAGCACTGATTGTTAATGAAATTATCTCAGATTGCTGTCTTGACGCACTCTGCCTTACTGAAACCTGGCTCAGACCAAATGAATATATTGGTTTAAATGAGTCTACTCCGTCAGGATATTTCTATAAGCACGAACCCCGTCAAACTGGTCGTGGTGGTGGTGTCGCAACTATCTACAGTGATGTTCTCACCATTACTCAGAAAACAAGGCCCAAGTTCAACTCGTTTGAAGTGCTTATCATTAATGTTGCACTCAACGAAATACATAATAAACCCTTGCTTCATTTTGTTCTGGCCACCGTGTACAGACCCCCAGGGCCATATGTCGATTTTCTTAAAGAGTTTGGACATCTGCTATCAGACCTATTGGTTAACTCTGACAAAGTGCTGATAGTAGGAGACTTTAACATTCATGTAGACGATGCTAACAACGCTTCAGCAATCGCATTTGTAGATTTGCTAAATTCTTTTGGGGTTAAACAAAATATAAATAGACCAACTCACCGCTTTAATCATACGCTGGATTTAATTATATCTCATGGTATAGATGTCTCTAATATAGACATTCTACCTCAAAGTGATTATATCACAGATCATCATCTCTTAGTATATACTCTAGCTGTAGAACAGCGTAGCTGTGCCTCCCCACGTTATCAATTCAGTGGAAATATTAATCCGACTACTAAAGACAAATTCACAAGTAATCTGCCGGATCTGTCCCAATTTCTTATCAGACCCCTAAGTGCAGACGATCTAGATGAAGTGACTAGCAGCATGGGCACTATTTTTACCAGTACATTAGACACTGTTGCTCCCATCAGATTAAAAAAAGTCAGAGATAAAACACTTGCACCGTGGTACAACAGTCATACTCGCGCTCTAAAGAGAGCAACCCGTAACCTCGAACGAAAATGGAGAAAAACTAAATTAGAAGTTTTTAGAATCGCGTATAAAGGTAGTATGTGCAGCTATAGACGGGCTCTAAAAGCGGCTCGGGCCGAGCATCTGAGCCAACTGATAGCAAGAAACCAAAACAATCCCAGGTTCCTATTTAGTACAGTGGCTAGCCTAACAAACCCTAAGATGCCTGCAGGGAGTATCCCATCACAGCTTAGAAGTGAAGACTTCATGAACTTCTTCAATGAAAAGATTGATATTATCAGGAAGAAAATAAAGGAAATTCAACCTCTAACAACATCTCATGATCCAGTTCAGTCTAAAGCTTCACTAATAGATTTTCAATGCTTTACAGGTGTAGGGCAGGAAGAGCTGTATAAACTTATCACCTCGGCTAAATCAACAACATGCTTGCTGGATCCAATCCCAACTAGACTTTTAAAAGAAGTGATAAATATAACTGGAGCGCCCCTTCTAAACATTATCAACTCTTCATTATATCTAGGTCATGTCCCTAAACCTTTCAAGTTGGCAGTTATTAAGCCTCTTCTTAAAAAATCAAATTTAGACCCAAATGATATAATAAATTACAGACCAATTTCAAACCTTCCGTTTATATCAAAGATATTAGAAAAGATAGTATCAGTCCAAATATGCACATTCTTGCAGGAAAACGATATCCTCGAGGAATTTCAGTCAGGTTTCAGGCCCCATCATAGTACAGAAACTGCACTAGTTAAAATTGCAAATGACTTGTTTTTAGCTTCTGACCAAGGCTGCATCTCAATTCTTGTCTTACTTGATCTTAGTGCTGCATTCGACACTATAGATCATGATATTCTCATAGATCGCTTACAAAATCACATTGGTATTCAGGGACAGGCTTTAAAATGGTTTAGATCCTACCTGCCTGATCGATTCCATTTTGTAGATCTGAATGGAGAACAGTCTGGTGTAATGCCAGTGAAATATGGGGTGCCACAAGGGTCAGTTTTAGGACCTCTGCTGTTCTCAATATACATGCTTCCCTTGGGTAACATCATTAGAAGACATGGGATTAGTTTGCATTGTTATGCTGATGATACTCAGTTATACATTTCCACAAAACCAGATGAAATACCCAAATTGTCTAGACTAACTGAGTGTATTCAAGATATAAAAGATTGGATGACTGATAATTTTCTTTTACTAAATTCAGATAAGACAGATATATTACTTATTGGCCCAAAAACCAGTTCATACCAGCTCTCACAATTCAGCCTACGTTTAGAAGGATGTACTGTTACCACCAGCTCGAGAGTGAAAGACCTGGGTGTAATATTAGACAGTAACTTATCCTTTGAAAATCATATCTCCAACATCACAAAAACATCCTTTTTCCACCTTAGAAATATTGCCTAGCTTAGGAACATTTTATCTGTGTCTGATGCAGAAAAGCTGGTTCATGCATTCATGACCTCCAGACTGGACTACTGTAATGCATTACTGGGAGGCTGTCCTGCATCCTCAATTAACAACCTACAGTTAGTCCAAAATGCAGCCGCCAGGGTTCTCACTAGATCCAGAAAATATGATCATACAACCCCAATATTATCATCCCTGCACTGGCTACCTGTTCAGTTTAGAATTAATTACAAAATAGCATTACTTACTTACAAGGCTCTAAACGATCTAGCTCCCACATACCTAACCAGTCTTCTGATACGTTACAATCCACCACGCTCCTTAAGATCAGAAAACTCCGGACTACTGGTAGTTCCCAGAATATCAAAATCTACAAAAGGAGGTAGGGCATTTTCATATTTAGCTCCAAAGCTTTGGAATAGCCTTCCTGACAGTGTTCGGGGCTCAGACACAGTTTCCCAATTTAAAAGTAGACTCAAGACGCATCTCTTTAATCTGGCATACACATAATTAATTTCTTTACCTCATACTCCAGTACATCTATCGTGAATGGCAACCATGCTAATTCTTTTCACCTGCTCTTTATTTTTCCACCCATCCCGAGGCATCTGGAGATTGTGCCAACCCTGCGAGGTTCCTGAGGCATCCAGAGAAGGACCTGCTCCAGCTGAATTTTTCTTCATGTTGGTTTGGATCTACACATGCTGCTCCTGAGCTCCCAGTGATCCAGACCCCCATCTGCCCTCTGCACCTGCTGACTCATCCCTGTGCTGAACTGGACTGAACTTGAACTGGTGTTAATTTAAATAACTTCTGTTATATCGAACTTTCATCTGCATAACACACACGATGTTCTACAATTTCTGTTATCTGTCATCACCCAGATGAGGATGGGTTCCCTGTTGAGTCTGGTTCCTCTCAAGGTTTCTTCCTATTGCCATCTCAGGGAGTTTTTCCTTGCCACTGTCGCCGTCACAGACATAGAGCCACCCTCATACCTGATGTCAAATTAATTTCCACGTGGCAAGTATAGAGGATGGGGGGCCTTTATAGGCGTCACAAATAACCTTTGATTGTCTCTACAACTGTGAGTGTGCAGCCTGTCCAGAAAGTGAAGTACCATTCCGTTGGTTGAGTTTGTTTAAAAAGGAGAAACTGGTCAACCTTATAATGAAATATCAAGGTCATACAATCAGTAGTAAAATGTTATATATTTTATATAGTTAGCTTGTGCTGGTTGCTTCAATCTAGCACAACTATACTTCTTATACTTCTTCACGCTCATTGATTTGCTAGTTATAGTTTCAATGTGACAAGCTAGCTTAGACCTAAAATTCGCAACATTCCAAAAAACTGCAAAGAATTGTGCACTGATCTGTTAGAATTTATAAAAAATTCATAAACATAAAATAGAGCCAACTTAAAACAAATGCAAACTAATACAAAACCAAAACAAAAGGAATGCCCATTTGACATTATTAATGCTTGACCCAGTTTCTTAGAACTAACAGTGTCCCTAATGAGCAAGTCAAGGGTTACAGTGGCAAGGAAAAACTCCCCGAGATCGCAATAGGAGGAAACCTTGAGAGGAACCGGACTCAACAGGGAACCCATCCTCATTTGGGTGAGACAGAAAGCAGGAATTGATCTGTATTCATACTGTGTGTTAAGTGGCAGGCAGTTCAGTATAACAGTTAATGTTAATTGATGTTAGTTATTGGAGGCTCAGGTCGACTTGTAGGAAAAACTGCAGCCAAGTCAAGTAAGACACTAGCAGTTCACTCAGATACTGCGGCGCAAGACCATTTAATGCTTTATATGTCAAAGTAGTATTTTAAAATCAATGCAAAATTTCACAGGGAGCCAATGAAGTGAAGATAAGATAGGGGTGATGTGCTCATATCTTCTGGTTCCAGTCTCTTATATCCTTTACGCATTGCTCAGCTTTAGCAAGCTGGTTTTTCTCATCTCGTTTTGCTGAGACATATAACTGTATGTCATCGGCATAACAATGAAAACTAATACCATACTTACGGATTATGTTGCCCAACGGAAGCATGTAAAGTAAAAAAAGCAGTGGTCCTAAAACACTATGGAACACCAAACTCCACTAGAGAACATGCAGAATAATCACCATTTAAATCTACATACTGTAGATTACGACTGTATAACGTTCAGTCAAATAGGATCTGAGCCAGGAGAGGGCTGTTTCCTTAATTCCTACTACATTTTCTAATCTGTGAAGGAGAATACTATGATCAATGGTGTCAAAAGCTGCACTGAGGTCGAGTAACAGGCATAGCGACGCAACCCTGATCGGAGGCCAATAGGAGGTCATTTACTACTTTAACGAGTGCTGTCTCTGTGCTGTGATAAGCCCTAAATCCTGACTGATACAGTTTGTGTATGCTATTTCTATGTAGATATGAGCATAGTTGCTCTGCTACTATCTTTTCCGGAATCTTTGAGATAAAGGGGAGGTTTGATATCGGCCTGTATTTGGACAGCTGACAGGGGTCGAGGTCAGACTTCTTAATTATCGGTTTAATAACTGCTAATTTAAAAAAACATACCCAATGCTGAGTGAAGAATTTATTATTTTCAACAGGGGTTATGTTCTTTCTGGCACTATCTGTTTGAGAAAATGTGTCGGTATAGGATCTAATATACAGATTGATGAATTTGCAGAAGAGATTAGTTCATTCTCTTCAAGGGGAGTAAAGTATTCTAGGTTCCGATCTGACATGGTCAGTTTAACATCTGTATCAATTACATTGTCTGGTTTCAAAGTCTCAATTTTATGCCTAATATTTACAATTGTATTATTAAAAAAGTTCATGAAGTCCTCACTACTCACAATGTTGTTGTGGAGATTTCTGCAGTGGTCTTATTTCTGGTTAATTTGGCTACTGTATTAAATAAAAATCTAGGGTTATTTTTGTTATTTGAAAGTGGAGAGATATGTTGATCGAGGTACACTAAGAGCTTTTCTATAGTTCGGGATGCTCTCCTTCCATGCTATACAATACTAACAATTTAGTTTGATGCCATTTACATACAGCTTTCTGTTTTACAGTGCGCATGTGATCATTATACCAGGAAGAGAGTTTCTTATCTCTAATAATATTTCTTTTAACTGGAGCTATGTTATCTAAGGAATAACGGAATGTCAACTCTAAATATTCTGCCCTGATCAAGTTCTGTGGGGTCAGACGATGATCCAATCAAAGTTGGTAACTCTGGGAGATTACTGATAATACTCTGTGTGGTAGTTGATGTGAATGATGTAATGGCATCATAGCCTGCAATAAAACTATGATGAAACTGCCTCTCATGAGAACAAGCCCAGGAAACGAAGACCAAGAGCTACCTACAGTGGAACCTTGGATTAAGAGCATAATTCGTTCACTCAAAACACTCATAAACCAAATCAAACCTTCCCATAAGAAATAATGAAAACCCAAATAATTCGTTCCACAGCCCAAAAAAATAAATACAGAAAAATAATTAATACAATATATAAAGTAAAAATTAAATAAATTAACCTGCACTTTACCTTTAAAAAAAGTTTAAATAAATCTCAACAGATAAGTGTTTCCGTTTGTGCGCGCAGGCGCCGTGTGTGTGTGTGTGTGTGTGTGTGTGTGTGTGTGTGGAATTAGCCCCTTCCCTCACCACGGCTTACACAGTAAAACTCCTCCTCCCTCCCCCCACCTCGATTTTTAAGTTCCACAACAAACACACACACAACGGAAACACTGTTTTAACGGGAAAAAAAGAAATCTCGCTAATGACACTCACGTGAGCGCAGACTGACGGTATCTCTCCTGTAAAGTAAAAGAAAACAAAAAAAAAATGAACCAGTACCTTACCTTTGAAAAGAATCGCAACAGAGCAGAGTTTCTGTATAGAGCAGAGTGTGTGTGTCTGTGTGAAACTGGGGAGGGGGGGTGTAAAGTGGACAGTTTGCTCTGGTCCCATCCCAATGAGACGTGGCGACATAGCTTACAGCAGGTTATGGTCGCTGAACCGCTGGATGTCCAGGTGGTGCTCCGAAAACAACGTGGGCTTCATAGACAATTGGAGGACCTTTGAGGGCAAAACTGGCCTGTTAGGGCGGGACGGTGTCCATCCCACTCGGGAAGGTGCTGCTCTCATTTCTTGCAGTATAGCACATAGTCTCAGAAGAGGCCTAGTTAATCGGTGACAATCCAGAGCCCAGGCCAGGGAGCAGACAGACAGGCTAAACCAACCGTCTGCTAGCTGCAGAGAGTCGTCACTCAGGGTACATCATATTGAGACTGTGTCTGTTCCCCGAGCTAAACATAAATTTAGAAAGACTCAGAAAGTCTGTTTTAGTAATTTAATTAACATAGATACCACAAACTCAGATCACACTGAATGCGCAGCCGGCATCTCTGATCTGAAGCTAGGACTGTTAAATATTAGATCTCTCGCATCTAAAGCAGTTATTGTTAATGAAATTATCACAGATCAGGAGTTTGATATCTTATGTTTAACAGAAACCTGGATTAAACAGGACGAGTATGTAGCTCTAAATGCAGCTAGTCCTCCTGGATACAGCTACATACTCCAGCCTCGGCTAACTGGTAGAGGAGGAGGAGTCGCAGTTATTTATAACCATAATCTGTCTCTCGTACAAAAACACAGTTTTAAATCTAATGCATTTGAAGTTCTCTATAGTAACATAAAGTCAGCTCAGTCGATCCCGCTAATCATCATTTACAGACCCCCAGGGCCGTACTCGGAGTTTCTCTGCGAATTTGCAGATTTCCTCTCAAACCTTGTTGTTTCTGTAGACAAAGCGTTAATTGCTGGAGACTTTAATATTCATTTTGAGAATCCAGAAGACCCTCTGAGAACAGCATTCTTGTCCTTACTGGACTCAGTAGGAGTAAATCAGTGTGTAGTAGGACCCACTCATAAAGCAGGTCACACTTTAGATTTAATATTATCCTTCGGATTAAGTATAGGAAATATAACCACAATTCCACAGTCTGAAGTTATCTCAGATCACTACCTTGTCTCGATTAAAGCGTGTTATAGTAATAATGTATGCAGCACAGCACCGCGCTTCCACCTTAAACGTACATTTACATCAAGTACCGCACAGAGCTTTATCAATAATCTTCCAGAATTATCAACTTTGATTGGATCGCCATCTGACTTCACAGAACTCGAACAGGCGAATGAATATCTAGAGTCAGCACTTCGTTATAGCTTAGATAATGTAGCTCCAGTTAAAAGGAAAATGATTAGAGATAAGAAACTCGCTCCTTGGTATAATGACCACACACGTGCTTTAAAACAAACCACTCGAAAATTCGAACGTAAATGGCGCCAAACTAAATTGTTAGTATTCAAAATAGCTTGGAAGGAGAGCATCCTGAACTATAAAAAAGCTCTCAGTGATGCTAGATCAACGTATCTCTCCACTCTTATAGAAAATAACAAAAACAACCCGAGATTTTTATTTAATACCGTGGCTAACTTAACTAAAAACAAGACCACTGCAGAAATCTCCACAACAACATCATGCAGTAGTGAGGATTTCATGAACTTTTTCAATAATAAAATCATAAATATTAGGCAAAAAATTCAGGCTTTGAAAACAGACAATTTAAATAATTCAGATGATCTAACCACATCACATCAGAACTTAGAACACTTTACTCCCCTTGAAGCGAGGGAACTAATTTCACTCATCTCTTCTTCAAAATCGTCAACCTGTATATTAGATCCTATACCGACACATTTTCTCAAACAGATAGTACCAGCAATAATAGAACCCCTGTTGAAAGTAATTAACTGTTCACTCAGTAGTGGGTATGTCCCCAAATCCTTTAAATTAGCCGTTATTAAACCGCTAATCAAGAAACCTGACCTTGACCCCTGTCTGCTTTCTAATTACAGGCCGATATCAAACCTTCCCTTTATCTCCAAGATTTTGGAAAAGGTAGTATCACAGCAGCTATGTTCACATCTACACAGAAATAGCATAAATGAACTGTATCAGTCAGGATTTAGGCCTCATCACAGCACAGAGACAGCACTTGTTAAAGTAGTAAACGACCTCCTATGGGCCTCTGATCAGGGTTGCGTCACTATACTTGTGTTACTGGACCTCAGTGCAGCTTTTGACACCATTGATCATAGTATTCTCTTTCACAGATTAGAAAAGGTAGTAGGAATTAAGGGAACTGCCCTCTTGTGGCTCAGATCCTATTTGACTGATCGTTATCAGTTTGTAGATTTAGATGGTGACCATTCCTCATGTTCTCAAGTGGAGTTTGGTGTTCCACAGGGCTCAGTTTTAGGCCCACTGCTTTTTTCCCTTTACATGCTTCCTCTGGGCAACATAATTCGTAAACATGGTATTAGTTTTCATTGTTATGCTGATGACACACAATTATATGTCTCAGCAAAACCAGATGAGAAAAACCAGTTTGCTAAAATCGAGCAGTGTGTGCAGGATATACGAGATTGGATGTTAATTAATTTTCTTCTGCTTAATCCTGATAAGACAGAAGTTCTGGTCATAGGACCACAAGTAGCTAGAACTAAGCTTTCTGATCACACTGTAACTTTAGATGGCCTTTCTGTTCCATCAAGTGCAACAGTAAAAGACCTCGGTGTGATTATAGATTCCAGCCTTTCGTTTGAAGCTCATGTAGATAATATCACCAGGATAGCTTTCTTTCACCTTAGAAATATTGCCAAGATAAGAAACATATTGTCACTAAATGATGCAGAAAAACTAGTTCATGCTTTTATCACCTCTAGGTTGGACTATTGTAACGCCTTACTGTCTGGTTGTTCAATTAGGTGTATAAACAAGCTTCAGTTAGTACAGAATGCAGCAGCGAGAGTCCTCACTAGAACCAGAAAATACGAGCACATCACCCCTATCTTATCTACACTGCATTGGCTCCCTGTGAAATTTCGCATCGATTTTAAGATACTACTTTTGACATTTAAAGCACTAAATGGTCTCGCGCCACAGTATTTGAGTGAACTGTTAGTGTCTTACGATCCGCCACGCCTACTTCGATCAAAGAATGCAGGCTGCCTGTCAGTACCACGTATTATTAAAACTACAGCAGGGGGCAGAGCTTTTTCTTACAAAGCCCCAAAGTTATGGAATAGTCTTCCTATTAATGTTCGGGACTCAGACACAGTCTCAGTGTTTAAGTCTAGGCTAAAAACCTATTTATTTAGCCAAGCATTTTTGTAAATAGATTAACCTTAGGTAAAGGAGCAGATCTGGGGGACTCATAGACGTAGAGTATTCTGGTGAACTGGTATGTTTAGATGCTGTCCTCCCCACTCTCATTGTTCACTCAGGTTTGTTGACGGTGAGGTGATTGGTTGCTTTACATCTCAGGGAGCCCTCATGTTTGTGTTTCCTTCTGGCTCTCCCTTTTAGTTATGCTGTTATAGTTAGTCCTGCCGGAGTCTCTGCTTGCACTTTGCACTAAATATACATTCACCTATACATGCTGACTGTGACCATACCTAACTGCCATCTCTCCTTATTTTCTGTTCTCTCCTTTTCTGCTCTCTTCTCTCTCTCTCTCCCCCTCTTCTTTCCCTCTCTCTGTCTCTCTGTCGAGCTATACATGTTTCGCTCCTGAGTTGCCAGTGATCCAGACCCCTCTGCCCTCTGGAGCCGTCTAACCCATCCTGGAGTCCTTCTGGTTGGAGATCTCGTCGCATGGATGCCCCGTGTGGTCTGCCTGGATTCGTATGGTGGCTGGGGATGGTTTCCATGAAGACTCTCCTGTCATCGAGTGATGCTCTGGGGACCTGTGACTTCAGTTGTTCGATAACTCAGGACCGGAATCCCCTACAGTCTACCTGAGCCTCCGGGAACAAACTGGACTCCTTTTAATTTTAAAACATCTCTTGTTATACTGAACTTCCAGTCTTACACATTATTATGCTGAGCAATTCCTGCTATCCGTTATCACCCAGATGAGGATGGGTTCCCTGTTGAGTCTGGTTCCTCTCAAGGTTTCTTCCTATTACCATCTCAGGGAGTTTTTCCTTGCCACCGTCGCCCTCGGCTTGCTCATCGGGGACAATCTTGTCATTTTGATTCATATACATTGCATAAAAACTTACTTCTTTTTATTGTGTAAAGCTGCTTTGCGACAATGTCAATTGTTAAAAGTGCTATATAAATAAAATTGACTTGACTTGACTTAAAGGCGAGAGAGTGTGTGTGTGTAGGTGTCAAAAAACTCGGCACTTATAAACCAAGACATGCTCGTTTTTCAAGTCAAAATTTATTAAAATCTTTGCTCGTCTTGCGGAACACTCGTAAACCGAGTTACTCGCAATCCGAGGTTCCACTGTATACTGTAGATGATAAGTTTATTAGAATGACCAGCCTCGGATAACCATCTGAAACATCCACTGTTCAGAGAAGAATGCATGAGTCAGACCTTCATGGTCAAATTCCAGCAAGGAAAATGTTATTTCAGGAGAACAATTAGCAGAAAAGACTTGTTTGGGCATGTGTGTTACGATACTGAGTTTATTTGTTTTTTTGTTTGCTTTGTCTCTGCTGGTGGAGGGATGGGGGTGTATCTTCCCTTGTGTGTTGCAGGTCCCACCTTCAGTGTGCCTGCAATCTATTGGTTGCTGCCCTGCCTATCCTTTGTTGGTCCTGCCTCCTGCTCCAGGAGATTGGGTCAGAGGCCTCCAGGAGACTTAAGGCCTTCAGACTACCATGCTTTAGACCATGTCTTTGCTTACTGTTTTTCTGTTGATCATTTGTAAAATTATATTGTGTATGACCTCGTGCTACGTTTCTGACTTCGTTTTTGTGTTTGCCCTTCTTTGGTTCTGGTTGCCCGATTGTAAATACAATTTGTATATATTTGTATATAGTTTTGTAATTAGTGGCTTAGTAGGGAGTCGACGCCATTTTGTTTACACCCTGTTTTCTCTTGGTTTGTGGTTAGCAAGGGAGTAAGGGAAGAATTTTGTATTTCTTTTTGTTTAGTTTTGGTGCAGGTTAGTTATTTCACTTTGGTACTAGGTAGAGGGCATTTTGGTTATTGTTTTGGCCTTGTCGGCTTCTGAAGCTCACAGCCACCTTTTGGGGATTTGCTTGTTCACTGTTTGTAAATAAACACTAAGCAAACGCACTTTTGGTCTCACCCCCTTTTCCCTTTTTTTTTTCTTTTCTTTTTCATTCCTGTTACGGCCCGACCTAGACCGGGGCGTAACAATGTGAAATTGACATTAGGTCAGTGGAAAAATGTCCTTTGGTCTGATGAATCCAAAAGTGAGATTTTTGGTTTTACTAGCCATTCATTTTTTAGATGTAGACAGATGTTTTCTGAATGTGTGGAGAAGGTGTGATGGTGTGTGGGTGCTGTGCTGGTGACAGTGTTGGTGACTTTAACATAATTGAGGGCACACTTAACTTGCATGGCTACAACAGCATTTTGCCTCGGCATTTTGCATCATGCCATCCAATATGGTTTGCACTTAGTGGGACCGTCATTATTTTCCAACACAACAATGACCCCAAACACACCTCTAAGTTATGTAAGAGCTACATTATTTGTCCAAGAATGAGAGTGATGGAGTGTTGCATTTGATGACCTAGCTTCCACAATCACCTGATCTAAATCCAAATTAGATGTTTTGGACAGTGAAGTAATACTAGCCAACAAGTACTCAACACCTCTGGGAATCTAGATTGTTGGAAACCCATTCCAGGTGACTCCCTCAAGAGGCTGACTGGAAGAATGCCAAGATTGTGTAATCAAAGCAAAAGCTGGTAACTGAAGAATAAAATAATATAAAGTACATTCTGGGTTATTTAACACATTTTTGTTGACTAGCATCCTAGCAGTACAAATCCACGGATGTGCTCTCTTAATCCAGATACACCTGGAGGCTGTCTCTGCAGACGTTGTGTTCTCCTGGATGGCTATTCTCCTTCTCTCACCTTTCCATCCAAGTCAACTGAATTAGATTTATTATCATTATAACAGTAAACTGGTGACCATATCATGGGTACCCAAGGCTCATCTATTCCTGTGGGGACCGAATGCCAGCCCATCTGATGTAATCTCACAGAAAAGCCAATATAGCAAAATTGTGAAAACAAAAATCAATTCTGGACAAAAATTGTCCATCACTTACGTATCACTCAGTGAATCATAGGCTGCTGCATATAGGGCTTAGCAGGCATGGTTCAAAATTGTTGATCCGGCCTCCAAATTCCCTAGATATCTATTTGACCAAGGATTTATAAAATCTACCAGCACCTAAAGGATTTACCATTAATGTCCTAACACCACGGCACACCCCATTTTCCCCTCATTAATAAGTGACAAACAAAAGTTTGGCTCCCACTATTCCAGGCCCTTGACATTTCTGTGAGTAGCATGCAAAACAAGATTGATTATAGCATGCAGCCGATCATGGACAATGTGACATCAGTAAATAGTGTATATGGGCAAATGGGGTTAGCCCTGGCAAATATTAATAATGGAGATATTATTCCTGAAGTAGAACAGATATACTGCTGAGGATATATGCCGGACATGAAATGAAAAAAGACTGGCACAAGGTATTGTGGAGAGATTACTGATACACATCAACTTTTAGCATTTGCTACAGATCACTAGGCAAACAAGGTATCTATTTGTCCAAAAATATCACCTATTCGCATATCCAAAGGTAACATCAGTTGAATTGTTCTGAAAATATGCATATGCAATATTATTGTGTTATTTCATACCCTTCTTCATATGCTGTACTATATCATGTTCATTTGAATGCACACACAGCTGTTTAACTGCACAAAACCCATAGAGATTTATACACCAACTATTTTTCTTAAATAAATTTACTATAGCAGAGAACTAACATCTCTGGCAAGACATTTACTTACAACATGTTACAACAGCATAGCATAAAATTTAGTCATATTAAACTATGTGATCTAGCAAAATATGTTCAGATATACTGTATTTGTTGGCTTTATTGCTGAGTTATATTTTCTATCATCAGCAAAATATGACAGTATATTTATCATATTCTTGGCTCAGTGCAAAAAAGCGGAAAATAATGAAATGACTATGACAATAAATGCTTTCTACCTGTTTTAAGCAATATAGAGATCCTGAATGATGGTTATTGTGTTATGGATATTTGATCCATAACATTTATTTGTTTGTTTAGTCAGTCTTTGATCTAGTCCTGAACCTTGGTCTGAAGTTCAATCCTGAGCTCAATCTACTTATCGATCAACAAACATGCTCTCCAGTACATAAACACAAGGAAGCAGAATATCTATTTGCATTACCCTCCTGTTTGTTATTCAGTAATCTCTCTCTCTCTCTCACACACACACACACACACACACACGCACACACACACACTCTCTCTCTCTCTTTCTCCCTCTCTCTCCATGTGCCCCCTTGTCTGGTTCACTCCATGTCTCTCTCTTTCCTCAACTCCCAAGACTCATCTGAACACCTGTACAAGACTGTCAGATGCACTTTCCACACTCTTACACTCTGCAGTGCACCAGTCATCTCTCATCACTTATCACATATACTTTCTCAGTTATATAGGGGCAGTATTAACTCTAAATTTGCCATGGTCAGATGCGTGCGCAGACACACACACAGACACACACACGCAGACACACACACACACACACACCCACACACACACACACACACACACACACACACACACACACACACACACACACACACACACACACACTCTTAAGGCTACTCTGCTCAAGTGTTATAGCATTTTGCATCTAGTCATTTCCATGAGATTTCCTGAGAACCTCTGCTATTGATAGTTCTAAGCTTATTCACATTATAACAAAGATTTTTGCAAAGGATAAACAACCAATACTGCTCTCTCCAGAGCCCACCAGCCAAAGCCAGGCAAAGCAAGCACTCCAAGTATTTTCTCTTAATTTCAAATTATTACCCATTTATAACATTTTAAAAGCACTTGCTAGTTATTTCTTATTGCATGCTACTGTGTAAGCCCCTTCAAATTCTGGCTTGCATTGAATTTAAAAACTGCCTGACAAGCAACTGTATAACCAAGACAAAGCCATTTCCCCCTGGGATTAATAAATTTCTTTGAATCTTGAATCTTTATGAGAAACTGATGTGGGTGATTGTTAAAGCTTGACTCTGGGATCACCATAGACACACAGACACAAGGTAAGATATTACACTGAATGGGTGTTTTATTAAATAATAAAATGTGTAGAAATATAGGGTGATTAGCGTAAAGAAATGAGATCACTGTTTGTTGGAAGCAGTGGCAGGCTAAAGTTAAAGACTCTGATATCAAAGCCAAGACAAGCTGTCAAGGTGGGCATGAAATGGAGGCCACAATCGAAGTTCAACAGCAGCATTTCCTTGTTGAAAGACAGAAAGCTGGTCACAGTTCAATGGTAGCGGCAATAGCATGAAGTTGAAAGCGCAAGAGCCGATGTGGCCATAGCACTCAGATAGCAGTGGCGGCATATCCAAATTAGTAGTAAGGATCCAGATGTGGCTTCCGCATTCTTGTGGCTGTCCTGGTCGTATTAAACTAGACATTGATATCAAAGCCATGGCGAGTTGACCAAATGGGCATGAAGCAGAAATAGCACTCACAAACTCTTTAGCATCATATTCATGTTGTAGGTCAGAAGGCCAGTCACAGTTCAGTGGGAGTGGTGGCAAGCCATGGTTAAGTGCAAGTGAGCAGTGTCCAACTGGCATAAGTTTTAATGGGCTGATCACTGTTCATTGCCAGCAGTATCAGGCTAAACGAGGTGGCCAATTATCAGCAGTGGCGGCATGTCCAGAATTTGACACAAGAACGCAGACGTTGTTGCATTCCTGTGGCTGTGGTGGCAGTCCAGAACTGGGGCCTTGAACTTAAGACAATGGCCAATACCTTTATGGAGATTGAGTCGCAGTAAATGGCCGTAACTGAAAATGGAAGTGCCTGGGCAGCGAACAAAATCTATTAGTGGCTCACCCTCCCTAAGCTGCTCAGCGGCGTAAAACTTTCTTCAGCATTAAAGTTGGAGAGGTCACACACCATGGCAGCACACCATTTCTAGCCCAGCAGTTTACAGATATTTTTCTTTCTTTCTGAAACCCAGACTGGTCCTCTTACCTCCATTTATAAAGGAGAGAAAGTCGTGTTTAGTGGCTCTGCCCCTATGTACCCATTTATAAGGAGGACCCGATACCAGATGAGCCTGTTATTTTCAGTTTCAGAGTAAGCAAGGAGCAAAAAAGTTTGGGCACATGCTCATCATTGGAAAATCTGATAGTGATATCGAAGTGATTAGCCTGTTTAACATGCCAAATTTATAATCAAACACTTAGTAAGGGTGTTTTATAGTATCAGCTTATACTCAAAAAAAATTATTTGGGGCCGTGTAGCTTTTGTATATTGCTATTATGTCTATATTGCTACAATAAATATAGTTTGTAAATGTATCTAATTCAATTTGATAGGTTTAACATAAATATACTTATTGAACATTATGTCCCATTATTTTAAAAAATATATATTTACATACTTAAATTAAATTAAATACTTTAATAAGGGAATCATTGCTTAGTCAATTAAGGCTGTTGGTTACTGGGTTACTGATCGAAAGGTCAGGGGTCCAACTCCCTCACAGCCAGTCTTTCACTGTTGAGTGTATCTGCTCCTGGGGCACTGTATTGTGGTTGACCCTGTGCTTTGACCCCAGCTTCCTACAGTAACTGGGATATGCAGAAAACATTATTTCACTGTGCTGTAAGGTACATTTCTTTTTTATTTATTTTGTTTCAATGTAGGATTATTCAGGTAAAGATAAAACCAACATTTTATTTCACTAAACTCCCAATATAATGAATTTTAGCATGACTCTCCTGTGTGGCTCTCCTAACTCCACCCATCTTCTTAAAGACCCCTTGCTAGTCAGTTCTACAAGCTTTACTTGTGACTCCACCTTCCATTCACAAACCGGTGGTTAACTATGCCCCATAATTCCAACAATCCTTCCTATGATCTTGTATTCATAATGGGAAACAACTCCATTAGATCTTCTCCAGCACATTCCAACGACTTCCATGAGGTTAAAGTCAGGACTCTGTGGTGGCCAATTAATATGGGAAAAGGATTCATCATTCTCCCAGAACTACCCTTTTATCATTTGTGCTGACGAATCTTGTGATTCTTGTCTTGGAATATACCTGTGCTATCGAAAACCACGGGTATATTTCCTATCGAAAAACACAAAAGCAATGGAGGGAATTCATCAGACCACATGATCTTTTTCCACTGCTCCAAAGTCCAGTTGTTTTTTGATGCAACAATACAGATGTGGCCATTAAGAATGTGCGCTTTTTCCCGCGAAAAGCTCGAAACCCCACAAGAAACATTCAGGAATTTAAATAAATGTGTTGTGCTTCACTGAATATCCACCAGATGGTGCATGGAAGGACTTTATCTAAAAGCGAGACAAAGAATTGTGTAGAATTAGTTAGCCTAAAACAATATTGTAATATTGTTAATTATTTCATCCATTATTTAACCATGATTGGAAATAATAGCTGTAATGTGACTGTCATGAGTCTAGGTGGTGGTACTGGCTAGACCGGCTGATGTTGTTGCCGTGGGCATGTAGGATAGGCATGCACGCAGAGGGGTTGTTGAACAGAAAGTGTCTTTATTTAAACAAACACAAACTAAAACTAGGGCTCAGGGCAAACACAGGAAAGGAGCCTAATACAGGGACCTGGAACGGACACAGGGAACTGAGCGCTAACACAGGGAACTGAGCGCTAACACAGGGAACTGATACAGGAGCTAACATAAGGAAACATGGAGCTGGAGCTAACTAAAGACACATAGGGGAACTAGAGATGAGACAGGACTGGACTGGAGAGACAGGACTAGAGACAGGGCTAGACAGGAGACAGGGCTAGACAGGAGCACAGAGACTAGAGACAGGACTGGTTAGTGGTTAGTTAGGTTAGTAGCTACATGGAGTACGGACGTAGGGAATGATGACCTAACCAGGTTAGTATCTAAGGGAGTTAGTGGCTAACCGCGTTAGTACTGACCTAATAGGGGGGAACTGAACACAAGAGGCAGGGCACACATGAGGCTATACCAAACTAGCGGCTAACCTACTAGCGACCAGAACCACTAGCAGTCAATCCCACTAGAGGCTAGCCTACTGGAGACTAACCCTACTAGGGGCTAACCCTACTAGCAGTCAAGGCCTACTAGCGGCTAACCTTGCTAGCGGCTAAGCACTCATGTGGCTACAAACATCTAAACAGTTAAGGGAGGCAACAAACAAAGAACTAGACAAGAAGACCAACACATGGGACACACAGAATAGTACTTACACAAGAGGAGACACTGCCTAACTAAACATGAAACAGGACAGCTCCATGAATCCACAAACACAAGTAATCTAAAGAAAACTAATAGAGCCCTCTAGAAAAACAAAGGTAAAACAATATTAGTAAAATATAAACTCAAAGAAACAAAAACAAACAAAAAGGAATGCCCACATGATGGTATATACGGATATATACAAACATATACACCAACAAACAAACAATGCTCAACCCAATTTCCCAGAACAAACTGCTATTTATAGAAACTTTAATGAGCCACCTCGGTTCAGGTAAGCCCTCATCACCTGACCGAGGTGCCTTTTGGGAAACTGAGTCGGCCAACAAAACTACAAAAAACAGACACGAACAGTGACCTCTAGTGGAGGACCTTAACAGTGACTGAATTTATGTGAAATAAAGCTGTTCATTGGCATGCGTGAACCCGGGGCCTGAACTTTCACCTTACAAAAGGCAGCATTTTGACCAAAAGGCTGATAAACGCGTGCAATTTAGCAATAAAAATGCAGACATGCTGCCCAAGAAAGTCATCGCGTTTCGCAATAATGCAGATCAAACATGACCTACCTTTCCATAAATAAAATGGAATATTTAAGCATACAGTATACGCGAAATGCATTTCACTTAAATACAGTGGAACCTCGGATTGCGAGTAAGGTGGTTTACGAGTGTTCCGCAAAGATTTTAAAGATTTTAAATAAATTTTAAATCGGAAACCCAGCAAGTATTAGTTTACGAGCACCGAGTATCATGTATCACGCATGCGACTCTTATTTTGACACAGAGCGTCACTCTTGCGCTGTGGAATTGTGTGTAATCGTCTCCCCTGCTAGGTCTTAGTGCTCGTCTCTTACTTGCATAATCAACATCTCCCTTTCTCTTTCAGCGTCTCTTGTGTGTGCGTGCGTGTAATTTGACACCGACACACACAGAAACATCCTGAAACACGCACAGACGCTCATTTCGCCTTTTCACCCCCTCCCCAGCTTCACAAACACACACAAACTCTGCTCTGTTGCGATTCTTTTCAAAGGTAAGGTGCTGGTTCATTTGTTTTGTTTATGTTTTTTTTACTCTTTACCGCAGTGATTCCCTTAGTATGCGCTCATGCCAGTGTCAAAGAGATTTTTTTTTTCCTGTTAAAACGGTGTTTCCGTTGTGTGTGTGTGTGTGTGTGTGTGTGTGTGTGTGTGTGTGTGTGTGTTTGTTGTGAAATTTAAAAAGCGAGGTGGGGAGAGGGAGGAGGAGTGTTACTGTGTAAAACAAGGTGAGGGAAGGGGCTAATCCCCCCCCCCCGATTAGTTCATTGTGATGCAGACAAAAGTTCTATGGAGTAAACGGAGACATTTCTTTTTCCATTTTTTCCCATTGAGTTAACTTTTAATATTTAGAGGAAAAGCAACCCAGCAGTATGATTAAAGTACCCGAAATATGCCAGAATTTTATATAAACAACACAATGATGTGTTTACAGAAACCCAGCATGTTTTAGAGTGTACTATTAATAATAATAATAATGAATTGAGAAAACGCAGTCAAAGCCCAGGGATTCTGCATGCTGTCGCCTTGTATTCAGCGAGTAGCATATATTTTTGTGTTTGTTCTATTTCTGGTGGAGTATGTCTGCAGTTTTATCGATAAATCTGCATAACTCACTTTCACTTTTCAAAAGGCAGGGTTTATTGTTTAGTATTGTTTAGTGTATGTTTAAAGCGCATATACACAATAAAACAATATTGTTTTAGGCTAACTTCTTTGTTGTCCTACTACTAATGATAATAATAATAATACTGAATGGAGATAGCACAGTCAAAGAAGAATAATCATTGAAGGAAAGAAGAAAATAAAGAATAAATATATATCAGTATTTTGAGCTCAACACGTTTATGAGCTCTGTCGCTTGCTGTCATCGGGCGCCTAAGAGAGATTAACACATTTTCGGCTTCAATAGACACACGATACCTCAGATTAAAACACGACTGGCCCCTACTGGCAATGAACACTGCTGCGGCAGCTCGCGAGATCCCTTTTCTCGAAACGTGCGTTCTTAATGGCCAGATCTGTAACTTGGCCCTTCTGAAATAAAAAAAAATAATAAAAATTGGCAAACATCTGACATGGTTGTTTTAGAAATGAGAAGCTACTCACTACATCAACTACTGAAAAAATCACACACACACACACACACACACACTTTACCCAGGGGGACTAGACTGGTCTGTAGACTGCAGTAGACAAGATGGCCCTTTGATTAGCTTGCTCCTTAATGACAATTCCGCACCCGAGTTCTTACACCCAAACCAACCCCCGCACACACAAACACACAGAGGAGAAGAAAGAAAAAAAAAAGAGAGAAACAGAGAGTTATGTGACCTGTCTGGTACTAGGAGCATACAGTATAAATCTTTTTGCATCTGGATTATGTAAGAAAAGGTTACCACTACCTTAGCACGTACACATAGACTGAGTAAAGAAGACGACAATTGAGTGCATTTTTGATCTCTGTAGCCCATGCACAATAAGGACAGACATGTCTAAAAAACACCCTTTAAATGTCTTTGTCAGAGGTTCAAAATCAGTCCTCTCAGGAGCTGAAAGTTATTATGGTGCCTTTTGATGTCTGCAGAAACATCTTTAGGATCAAAATAAATTTTTATGGCAATATTATAGATACTTTTCCAGCTAGACACTATTTTAATCAACGGTTGATAGTAGATACAAAGTCATTTAAAATGAAAGGAGCACTAATCCACACACTCACGACCCTTGTTGGATGTTGAAAATAATCCACCTCTGGGTTGCACATTATTCGACTCTCTCTCGATCTCCTCCTTGGTTCATTATTTAGTTGCATTAAATTTTATTATAGCCTGCATGCATTTCATGTAATTTGTATAATGAATGGCGCACATTTAACTATCTCTCTACAAACTAGAGATATATAAGCTTAGTGTAATTGAACTTTGACATAACTCACAACAAAGCATGCACGTCACACTACATAAAAAAAGAAAAAGAAAAAAGACCACATATAAAATTTTATCTATATAAGTAGATTATTCTACCATGTCTGTATGCTCCAGAGGTTGGTATTAGTTTTGTTTGGATTGTCCATAAACCATTAAATCAACCAATTCTCGATATACTAATATATAATACCAGTAAAAATTTTGGACAGACCTTTTCCTTCAGTGTTTTTTTTTTTTTTTTTTTAGTTTTAAGTCATTTTCAACATTGTACATTAATACTCAATACATTCAAACTATGAAAGAATACATATGGAATTATCTAGTATCTTTTTTTTTCATACCTTCTGAAATGTGCTTTTTCTTGTGCAGAGTGAGGGTGGGTAGAGAATCAATAGCTCTCTTAATGCTACTACAACTACTGTACAAATCTATACTATGGTAAGAAACACCCAGTGAAGTGAAGAGAAAAAGACACAACTCCAACTTGATAAATGTTGAATGAATTATTATTGTATTGTTTGCCCAACTTCTTACAGTGGTATTTAACAGGTAACATTGTGTACTTGAAAACTTTAAATACATGGACTGAATGAACTAAAAAAAATAAAGTTTTAGATTTTTCTGCAATTAACCTTTCCTGACATGCAATTATGTGATTTATAAGATAAAATGAGTCGGGCCTGGGCGATTTTTCGGCAGTGGAAACTTTACTTTGGAAAAAGAACAAGCAAAAGAAATGTGTTTGAGTCAAGAAACACAAGGAATTAACATTAGATCAGTGGAAAACCTTTGGTCTGATGAGTCCAAATTTGAGATTTTTGGTTCTAACCACCATGACTGTGTTAGACGTAGATAGGGTGAACAAACAGTTCCTGGATTTGTAGTTTCCACTATGCAGCATGAAAGACGTGTGATGGTGTGGGGTTCCTTTGCTAGTGCCACTGTTGGTAACTTACTCAAAATTGCCATTTCATCTGGTTTGCACTTGGAGGTACAGTCATTTGTTGTCCAACATAACAATGACCCCAAACACACCTTTAGGTTATGTAAGAGCTATTTGACCAAGAAGAAGAGTGATGCAGTGCTGCATTATTGGCCTTCATAGTCATCTGATCTAAATCCAGTTGACATGGTTTGGGATAAGTTGTACTGGAGAATGAAGGAAAAGCATTCAACAAGGACTCAACACTTCTAGGAACTCCTTCAAGATTGTTGGAAAATCATTCCAGGTGACTACCTCATGAGGAAGTACTGAGAGAATGCCAAGAATGTGCTGTCAATGTAAAAGGCAGCTACTTTGAAGAATAAAAAATATAACACATATTCCCGGTTATTTAAAAAAAAAATGTTGACTACAGAATTGCATATTTGTTCTGTCATAATTTCAATGTATTCAGTATTAATATGCAATGTTGAAAACAATAAAAAAAGATATAGAAAAACATTGAATAGGAAGGTGTTATCCATCCTAATATTCATGTCATGTTCATGTTTATATGTCATTTATTTCGAACGTTTATTTGTCACTAACCTATCATATTTATTCATTATTTATGCTTTTTTCTTCTTCTTTGTTTATGGTCTTGTTTATTTAGTTCCGTTAACTCTGGTCTTATTTGATTTGATCTCCATCATATATTGTGTGATTTTATAATTTAATGTAATTTAATATTGTATAAATTTGAGCTTTAGTTTAAGAAATACATTGTATAAATTAAACACACTACTATTACTACTCCTATTATGACTAATAATAATAATAAGGAGAAGAGGAAGCAGAAGAAGAAGAACCATCATCATCTACAAAATGCTCAACTTGGAAAAGTTAATGTTACCGTCAGTGTGATAGTCATTAATGGTTTTGCAAATAATCAGTTCCCCAAATAAATACTGGTATTTTATTTATTGAATTATCTTGAAATTGATTCCAAGAAAGGTTAAAAAAACTAAATTGATCATTTCAAAAGGATGGGTTCAAAATATTTTATATATAATATATATCTTAAATGCTGTGGTTTAATTCACAAATTTAGTTTTGCCATTTGTCAACTTCCAAACAAAATAATTAACATATAAAGCTCGCCACACATTTTAAAAGATTTATAAAATACAGGGGACAAGATAGCAATACAGTGCAATTTGTCATTTCTGTAACTGAACAATATGAATTAATTGAATATTAATTACAGTAACTACACAAAATAATTACCTCCTATTTATTACTGTCAATTTACAAGACTTATATGAATTTTGAATATTGTACTTAAGGATGCGAAATTTATAGTCCTAAGCCTATACAGTATTTTGCAAAAGTTTAGGCACCCCTTGATAAATAAGATTTTGGTGATTTTTTTATTTGAGAAGATGTTAACACAGTCTCTTTTGGAAATGGAAAAAATGCACAATATTTTCGGCAGACATTGGTGCATAGTTATTTTTATGTCATAAATTGAACAAAGATAAAAAAAAAAAACATTATTGTTTGGGCACCCTACTGTACATAATCAGTACTTAGTAACACTAAGTACTGATATCACACTAAGGCAGATTGCAAACGCTTTCTATAGCCAGCTAAAAGTCTTTCAATTCTCATACTTGGGATTTTCTCCCATTCTTCCTTGCAAAGGGCTTCTAGTTCTGTAATATTCTTTTGTCATCTTGCATGCACAGCTCTTTTAAGATATACCCACAAATTTTCATTGATGTTTAAATCATGGGACTGTGATGGCCATTCCAAAACCTTCAGCTTGTGTCTCGATGTATTCCATAGTAAATTTTGAGGTATGTTTAAGATCATTGTCCTGATGTAGAAGCCATTCTCTTTTCAGCTTCAGCTTTTTTCACAGATGGTGAGATGTTTGCTTCCAGAATTTGCTGGTATTTAGTGGAATCCATTCTTCCCTCCACCCGTGCAATGTTTCCCGTGCCACTGGTTGCAACACAACCCCAAAGCATGATAGATCCATCACCATGCTTAATGAAATGCTGCTCCTTTTTTTCTGTTTTCCTGGTTTTCCAGATCTCATCTTGACCTCCACAGTTCCCCTGATCTGCCATCTCTTAATTATATTTCTCACTGTGGAAACTGCAAGCTGACAACGCTTTGCTATCTTCTTGTAGCCTTCTCCTGCATTGTAGGCATCAATAACTTTCATTTTCAGAGTCTTACACAGCAGGAACCAATGGTTGTTGAGTGTCCAAGTGTATGCACAAGGTTTAAAGAGTCAAAGTATTTGTAAAGCTTTGAAATTGGCATTTACTAATGACACCTGTTGCATTAAATCTAATGAGCTGATTAAGGTCTGAAACCTTGTAAAAAAGAATCTCAGACTCTGGAACTCTTAGGGTGCCCAAACTTTTGCACAGTGCCATAATAATGGTTTTATGTAATCTGTTATTTATCAAGGGGTGCCTAAACTTTTGCATAAGACTGCAATGGGCTTACAATAATTTTTATTTTTAGCTCTCTAACAACATTCTGCATTCAGTAATGAAATTTATCAGAAGCAGAGCTAAACACACCAGCAATTCTACTTGGATACTCCCATGTGGTCTTGATTGCTACTCAAATGAAGATCCCTATTTTTATTTATTTAAAAGAAATCATAGCAAATTAAACAATTTAAGCTGCTGTTCTGGCTTTTTTGTCATCTACAGTATGTGGGCTGCACGACTTTGCATAGTGTTAAAGTGAGTCACTATACATTGTAACACACTTTGTTGTAACACTCTTACTTACTCATGTCCTCTCATAAAGATGACATTACTATAGCCAACAAAATAACAAAATAATGCGTTAGAGTACAGTGGAACCTTGGATTACGAGCATAATTCATTCCGGAAGTGGGCTCGTATTCCAAAACTCGTAAACCAAATCATAATTTCCCATAAGAAATAATGAAAACTCAAATTATTCGTTCCACAGCCCCAAAAAATAAATACATAATTAATTACATAATTAATACAATCTATAAAATGAAAATAAAACAAATTAATCTGCACTTTACCTTTAAAAAAAGTACAAATAAATCCTGACAGATAAGTGTTTCCGTTGGTGCGCGCAGTGTGTGTGTGTGTGTGGAATTAGCCCCTTCCCTCGCCTCGTTTTACACAGTAACACTCCTTCTCCCTCTCCCCACCTTGCTTTTTAAGATTCACAACAAACACACACACACACACACACACACACACACACACAACGGAAACACCGTTTTAACAGGAAAAAAAGAAATCTCTCTGAGACTGGCATGAGCGTATATTAACGGACTCACTTTTTAAGTTCCACAACAAACGCATAAACACAGCGGAAACACCGTTTTAACAGGAAAAAAGCTAGACTGGCATGAGCGCATACTAACGGAATCACTTAAGTTTCACAACAAATGGACACACACAACGGAAACACCGTTTTAACATGGAAAAAAGAAATCTCTCCGACCTGGCGTGAGCGCATACTAAGGGAATCACTGCTGTAAAGTAAAAAAAACAAAAAAACAAATGAACCAGCACCTTACCTTTGAAAAGAATCGCGACAGAGCAGAGTTTCTGTGTGTTTGTGAAACCGGGGAGGGGGTGAAAAGGCGAGAGAGCGTCTGTGCGTGTGTGTGTGTGTGTGTGTGTGTGTGTGTGTGTGTCGTTGTCAAATTGCGTGCGCACACTCATAAGAGACGAGCAGAGTTTCTGTGTGTTTGCGAAGCCGTGGGGGGAGGGGGGAGGTGAGAGAGTGACGCTCGGTGTCAAAATAAGAGTCGCATGCGTGATACATGATACTCGGCGCTCGTAAACTAATACTTGCTCAGTTTCTGAATAAAAATGTATTAAAAATCTTTGCTCGGTTTGCGGAACACTCGTAAACCACGTTACTCGCGATCCGAGGTTCCACTGTACTTGGATTACTTTTTTGATCTAACGAGTAATCTAACGCATTAGGTCTGCCATTTAAGTACTCAGTTATTTTTTGAAAAATGTAATCCGTTATTCAGACAATTTATGTAATCCGTGACCCAGACAGCAGTGATTCCCTGTGTGTGTATGAAAGCTGTCCTACAAGCCCCGCGTTCGCCCCGATAACTCGCCCCCCCCTCTGTTATTTCTGCTGTTATGCCCCTATCTCACCTATGCAGTTTGACCCGCGGTGAGATGCGGTGTTAGGCACCATGAGCCGCCGCGATTGCCCGCCGAATTTCCGTGAAGTTCTGGAAGGTCCACAAGCATCTGCGAGGACCGGCAAATTTTTTTACATTTTTAATTTTTCGTGCAGAAAGATGGAAACGTAATCACAGCGCCAAAACTCGCGGTGAATCATGATGAACCAAAACCGCGTAGGTGAGATAGGGGTATAAGTAGTTAACAGATTATGGGCCAAACTTCGCTGAATGATGATGGTAGAATATATATAAAGGTCTGGAATAAAACAATATGCATGAGGAATCACTAAGGAGTTTTCATTTCCTGCAATGAAAAAGTACTCTAACTAGTTACTTTTATTAGAAAGTAATGCTGTAATGTAACTGATTACGTTTTAATGACAATAATTTTGTAATGTAATTAGTTACTTTAAAAAGTAAAGTCCGCCAACACTGATAATTAGTGACTGGTACTTAGACACTGACACTGTATATATCATCCAAGATGACAATTTTGATTTAATGATGAAAATATGTTGACAATGCAGGAACTGCAGTTAACTGAAGCAGTCACTGCTCCCTTGGCGGGGATATACAGAAATGCAACCAGCTTATTAGAACTCATCGGCAGCTGCACATGATGTTGATGTAAGAGGATGTTAATGGGGCGGGACTTCGTTCACTGCATCATCGTGGGGGATCAATTGGACAGGGACCCGTCCCGCATCAGAAAAGATCCCGCCATGGGCCAGGCGGCTGTTTGACAGGGCTGCAACTGTACCAATGAAACAATACAGTATAGTTTCTCAAATTTGCATAAACCCACAGCAATCAGAAATGTGATGTGCTCATATTAGGTAAGTTGAGTTTAGTTTTTTTAGTTTTTTTTTTAAATAAAATAAATCATATCACTTCTATCAGCAGCTTTCGGCAGTCAGAAGAAAACAGACATAACAAATATTGAATTTAATATAATTGCTGGCAATGGGAGAATAATGGCAAGTTTCCCATCAAATTATGCTTCTAAAATTTACAATTAATGAGGCCAGGATCAATCTGGAACACATGCATGGATATCAGAGACAAACCTCTCGTCCATTTTCTTCAGTCTCCAGTTCTTCTGTTTGAAGGCATTAGCACGTTCAAAATAGTTAGTTACCTTCATCATATATAATCACCGCCACATGCCACTCTTCTAAAACAACATTATCTCTCTGTCTGGGGAGGGGGGGTTTCTAGAATTTTTTTTTTTCAAGTATATGAGCTTGCTTTCCTGCACATGAATCCAAAAAAGAAAAATTATGGAGTTTTCACATTTCACATGATGATTACTGACAACATTATTGTTCCAGGCATGGGAACCATGCCGAAACGATATATCGAACTTAAGCACGGATCAAATCAGATGAGAAAGCCAAATCATACCTGAGCATGGAAGTAAATCGCTGTTTAGATGTGATGTCATTAGTGCCGTCGGTATCCACTGAAATCTGTGTGCGTGTAGCACACGCCAATATCATCCTTTGACCTTCACAGCTATAGATGAAAGTACAAAGTCAGACAAGAGTGTTGGTCTTGACATGTTTTTCAGAAATAACAATAATATTAGCAAATTATGAAAGCTAACGACCTTGTTCTCTTCTTCTCCTGTGTTTAATGCTGGCTTACAAACCAAGTAGGTGCATACTGCCACCTGCTGTATCGGACAGTGTAAATGTGAAAGTGCGCCAGAAAACGGAGAACAAAAAACAATGTAAATGCTGGCCAGCAGGGGAGTGGTGATGGGTAGCATTTGTTTCTGGGCATTTTGCAAATCAATCATAACTAATGTGAATACGCCCTTAGACAATAACAATATGAGTCTGGCAATGAATACAATATATAGAATACTGTATAGTTTTGCCTATCATGCTCACAAGAAGTAAGATAGTCTCTCTACCTCATTTGTCTTAAGAACTTATTTCTTGTGATCGTGATTCAAATTGTAGCTCATTCAGTAAAATTATACATAGCCTTAAACTTTCTCTGAGATTTTAAAAACTACTGTACGTGACAAGAACCTAAAAGATTCCTTTGATCAATCTTTTGAAAGATTCCGTCTAAGCAACACCATCAGTGGACCAAATAAAACCTCATATTCCTAAAAATAGCAACTGTTATCATAGCAGTAATGCCATCAATAGACCACTGGTAATCAAATAAGAAAACTAATTTGAATTGAAAATCTATTCAATCAAGATAGTAATTCTAAGTTTTAATTACACTTTAATACCATTAGCCATCAATCTGGTGGCAAGTTGATACTGGCTGAATAGAAATGAGGGTAGGCCCATGCTCTCAGGGAAAAAAAATAGTTCAAGGATTCTGTAGGACAGAGTTATATATAGAACCATGACAATTAAAAAAAAAAAAAAAAACCTTTGAGTACTTTTATATAGGTTTCTGCAGTTCAGAAAATGTAACAGTTTGCTCAATTGCAGTTATTATATTTTCTTTTTCATCTACATTGTATAAAATACTGTATATAAATACGCATAAAATTGACAGATATAATGATAAGTCAAGTTCTTTGATTTTTTAAAAATATTATAGCATATTTATAACATGTTTGATTTAAAAAATACAGTTAACCTGTTGGCAATATGCAACCTTTGCTTACATTATATTATATATATATATATATATATATATATATATATATATAGACATGAGTAACGTAAAACTAAAACTTATATATTCAATTGCATTTTTTGTCGCTCATATTATGCAGTATATGCAGTGTACATGTGATAAAGCCTTCCTAATAAGCAGACATTTAATGCTCATTAAAAATTTACTCTTAAAAGGGCAAGTAGTAGTGGCCATTACAATGGCCAGGGATTTGCAGGGATCTCCATCGTTCTTGTGAATTTAGTGTGTTTATTCTCCCTGCCAATCAATCCATAATTTTTTATTATTTTTCATTTTCATTATTCATTTATCTTTTCATTTATCATTTATTTTTTTACTCAGTAGCGAATATGATTTCAAATGTAGAAACGTACGATACTTCAAACAAAATATACTTAAGTAAAAGAAAATTACAGATTTTAAAAACTACTTCAAAAAGTAGAAGTACACAAAAAAAATACTCAATTACAGTAATGCGAGTAAATGTAATTCATTATTTTCCACTTCTGACTGTTAGTAACATACATATCAAGTATACTGTTAAAGCCTTTTCATGGGCATGTGAAATAATAACTAATTTATAATCAGCAGGGTATAGGACAGTAACTAGATATGACTAAATCAGTCATAAATATTTTGTTAGCTAACATTTTTTATGGATCCGTAGCAATTTATTTTAAACTTTCATAAACAACTACTTTATGTATGATTCTAAGTAAAAAATTAACAGGAGCGATACAAATTTCAACAAGTTTCCCTCAGCATGCGCTGTGATTAAAACACATATTTGAATAATTGTAATTTAATTGGTTAGATTTGTACTTAGTAATGTACAGTGTTAAATAAGATTTAGTGACTGTCACCCTTCATCACTCATCATCTATACCGCTTAATGTATTCAGTGTATACACCCTGGACAGGGTGCCAATCTATTGCAGGGCACACACACATACACACACTCACATACTCATTCACACACTACGGGCAATTTGGGAATGTCAGTCAACCTAACCTACATGTCTTTGGACTGTGGGAGGAAACCGTAGTACCCGGAGGAAACTCACGAAGCATGGGGAGAACTCCATGCACACAGAGACGGGAATTGAACCTGCCTGGGAATCGAACCCGGACACTGGAGCTGCAAGGCGACAGTGCTAACCACTACATCAACGTGCCGCCTACTGTCAATCTTATGAAATTTATTTATAATATATATCAAAACCAAAAAATATATTTTCACCATGTTATTCATGAAGTAAGATTGCCTTAATAAAACTCTATGACATGCACACTTCCCAGTTGGATGGCACAAGATGCTGGAAATTGTTGAGTGAGAATATGATACTTCAGTAACCTTTCAGATGATTGATATATGTCAGGGCACACTTCCTCACAAGGACAGGACCTCTTCCTAAAGGTTACAGCTCATCATCCCACTCGATTCTGACAATAGGGTAGTATGAGAAAGAAGACCTGGGTTCAAACATTCTGCCACTGAACTCTGCATCCAAACATCACTGTCAACTTGATGCAGTGAGACAGCTCGAGTGACAACAATCTGTATGTGAGTATCCATACACAAAACAGTAAGGTTCTGGCACTTTAGTAGAGCTGAAGTAGGTCAACATTAATGAGGGTCTACATTCTACTTGAGAGTGTGGGTGTACATATTTCCACCAAGATAAAGTTAAATTGATTGAAATTAAATTGCAAGAAGAAATAGTACAAATGTAACATTAACCTTGGTAGCTTTTCAAACTTAGTAATCTGATCTCTGATGTATAGAGTGCAACACAATACATGAATGAAATGATACTTCTCATAAAAATACATGTGAATTAGGTAAAGTTAACGTTACTTTAGTGTCATAACCATACATGAAATACATGTAAAAATAACTCCAAATGCCTAACATATGAAAAAATTAGCAAGTGAAAATAAATAAATATAAAATGTGAGAAAATCACTCACCTCAATCAATCACCGTTTATTCCATATTATTCTGTATACAGGTTCACAGCTTATCCCAGAAGACTTGACATCGAGATGGAGTACACCATGGATGGGGTGTCAATCCATTGCAGAGCACACACTCCCACACACTTCCCCACAATCTACAGGCAATTTGGGAACACCAATTAGCCTAATCTGCATGTCTTAGGAATGTGGGAGGAAACCGGAGTACCCAGAGAAAACCCACCAAGCATGGTGAGAACATGCAAACTCCATACACACAGAGACGGGAATTGAACCTGGACAGGAATCAAATCCCGACCCTGGAGGTGGAAGGTGACAGTGCTAACCATTACACCACCGTGCCACCTGAGAAAATGACAATTGTAAACATTCAAATATATGTTTTCTAAGAGAACAGCATGTGGGGAAAAAATGTGTGAATCATGTCCAAAAACCTCATGTAACCCCTACATTTACATGTAGGCATTTGCAGACGCTTAAATCCAAAGCGACTTACAAAAGTGCTTTTTTTTTTTTAGAATAATGACTCCGGTCATTATTGAGATGTAAAAAGATTGTGTTACCTTTCTGTAAATCATTTTGAATGATAAATAATAAAAATAAATGGGTAGAAATTGCACTAAATCAATCATGGTTCAGTACCATGCTTATTTTATGCTTAATGCATATTTAGAGTACATACATACATACATACATACATACATACATACATACATACATACGAAAAAAAAATACAATTTCTACACAAATACACCTACACACAGTAAACATTATTTACAGTTAACATGTACCGTTCATTTTGGGACATGTGCCACTGCACCAGCATGAATGAGTAGCAGTCCTCATGTGGCAGAGTGGCTGAGCCGATTAAAATATCCCATGGTGACCACAGTGCACAACAGTGCCTCTCCACAGGGAACACTGAACAAGTGATGATGAGACGAAAGGAGGACGGGAACAAAGCACAGTGTGTGTGAGGGGTTTGGTGCTTTGTCTCTTTAATCTGGTTGATGAAGATCCTTTACTCTGGGGACCTGACACAGGTTACACCCATAGTAATCACTCACACTACAGACGCTAGTGCAGCATAGCACAACAGTATTCAGTACAGAGCTCCTCATCTCCCACCCTGTCTCTGGCTTGTGGACACGAGCGCTCCCTCTCTTTTGCTTTACCACTCTCTTTTTCATAGCGTTCCAAAAGTGCAGAGACATCCAATCTCTCTCTCTCTCTCTCACACACACACACACCCCACCCTCCTTGCCTTTTCCGTCTTCATCTGCCGTTTCCTTTTTCTCCCCCAGCAGCGGTATGCGTCTCACTTCCCGATTATGTGCAGTGAGCGATGTGCGTACAAGTCAGGCTGCGAGCAGTGTAAACAGAGTAGATGAGAGCTAAAAGGACTCAAAGAGGAGGGAGAAGAGGAAGGTGAAGAGAAAACCTGAGTGGTTTGATGAGGACAGATGCAAGCTAGAGTTTGTGAAGCGCTTGGATTTTACCCATGTGAAGTGTCTACATCTTATTTCCTGCTGGCAAAGGACACAATTTAGGTATGTCGATCTTTTTATTTGCACGCTCTCGGTCTCTCTCTCTCTCTGTATTTGCTGATGTTAGCTTTTTTTTCTTTCTTTTTTTTATTTTTTAAATAGAGCAATAATAAATTAATAGTGATGGATGAACAATGAACGGATATGGAGCGCGGAGTAAAGCCAAAAGGGAAATATAAATACATGAAAAAAAAAAAGAAACTCTTGAAAAACCTTGTGATGGAATCTGATTACCCATGTCCAGTTGAAGTTTAATCCCCCAAAAGGGAGATGCACTTTATTTATTTATTTATTTATTTATTTATTTTGTATACTTCTACATCTGGAAAGCCTGGGGCACTTACATCAGTACATTTATTTTCACTACTTTTAGAAGATAAAGAGAGTATGCAGGTGTGCATGTGCACTCCTACAGTGCAATGGGCACAGAGTTACAAGAGGTAATTTTGCTGATGTATGGTTGTTTTGTTGGCTTGATATTAAAGGATGAGATAAAAGTGCACTCCATACAGCGCAGACTTAAGTCACAGGGCTCTGATTACTACTTAGCACCATGTACAGTTTCAGTAAGTATGTATAGTGTGCACGTGGCACGAGATTTACCATTCCCTTTTCACATTGCACTCAAGTACACATTAGATATTTACATATAAGTCTCTACACATGGTCTCTAAAAAAGGTTTTAAATGCTGGTGAGGGGGAGTTTGGGTACCATCAGGGGATCTTTTTAAGTGATTCCGGAAAAGGGGAAAATTCATGACAGTCCTGGGAACCACAAGTGGATGATTCATGTGAGAGTGTGTACAGATGATAATAGATTCTCAGTGGAGATGAGTCAATCATTTCAAATGTAATAATGAACATTTATACCCATAGTGCTGTATTCAGCAAGAGAATGTTCTGTAAAGGTTTCTCCTAAAAGTCTCCATTACGTGTAGAGTATGCTCAGTTAAATTAAATTTACAAAATTATGAGTTGGTAAAGTCATGAAAACTGTCATTGCACAAAAATACTTAGGAGCCAGCTGTGGGTAGTTTACTTATAAATAATTTCTCTTTTACAACTTTACTGTATTAACTCAAACAGTGCTAAGCGTATTGAAAATATATACACTTTTAACATATTCTGATTAAATATCATATACAGTAGGATGAGCACACACTATGCTCATCTAGACTATAATTAGACTAAACTAGAATTTCAGCAGCACATTTTATTTACAAATTTATGAGAGGCAGTCATAAAATTGTTATTATTGCTAAGAAAAAATAAATGTAATGAACATTTGAAACAATTGAAACTAACAGGTGTTAAATGTTCATGATTGTACTCATTTCCCAAGACATAAGTTTGGCAAATATTTTTTTCATATGAAATACAAATACAAATTTTATGACCGCCCATCATATAGTACCTAGGTTAAATTATCCACACAAACAATGTGAAGCCTGGGCATAAACTGTTTGAATGCCCTTATCAGAAGCCTTGGGGACAGACATACAGTATACGACAGTATACAAATGTCTTTCCATTTTCCTTTGTTCTGACGTCAGTCATGAATTATATAATAGTCATTATAAATTACCCTCCACAGAGTAAGCATTTAAATCCCAGCATTGCAGCAGATGTCCATGGGAAGGCGTCTAATAGTGAAAAGGAATGATTGAAGGAAGCAGAGTTTTACTAACTCTTCTGCCAAAATATCGTCATTAGTCAATCATGGGCATCTGTGATTTAATGTAACTACAAAATAATGCAGTTAGCGAATTATTTTGAGTGGTGTCCTGATGCCCTGTGCTGTAGCAGGAGGAGCATTTCAAAATACAATATGTGGTAGATTCATGTGTCTCAGAGAAAGTGCATGTTTACTCTCACCCATCTTGGTAAGTAACTGTAATGTGATAGGGGAGAGTTAGTGGATGCAAATTTGGCAAATGTCCAACCTGGAATGGAATTAGTATATACAAATTAGTGTAGCATTATTTAGATTGGACACTTTGTGTTATGATAATGGGATCAAACCAACTACTGTGAGGTGAGAATATCACACATACAATGTGACAGTGCATTGGATCATACATGATTTATTTAGTTCCCCTGTGTATTACAAGGCAGATGCTACTGAGCCTGATAAACCATTCAAAAGAGATATATAAAGACAGACTGAGAATTCAGTTAGATGTTGACAGGATGTTTTGAATTAAAGACACATGCCTACAGATTGATGGTAAATGCATTTTAATGAGTAGACACAAACCTTCATTACAGTACATCATCATATGGGAAGTTGACACAGGGCACATGTTCAATAAATGTCACTTTCCTAGAAGGTAAGAACAGAAACTCTTCACAACTGTTCGTGAACAGTCATCTTCATAAGTTAGTACCCCCTCTTTTAATTCATTTTATTTTGTGTGTAAAACCATAATAAGAATCATCTGCTTACAGTAAGTATTAGTCAAATACAACCTCAAACAAATAACAACATATAACTTTTTCACTGTGCCATTATTTATTTAACAAAAATGAAACAAACAAACAAACAAACAAAAAAAGAAACAGTGGACAACACCAAGTAACCTCTTACTACTTCCACAGGACTTAAAAGGGTAAGTTGCAGCCAGGTGCTGCTAATCATCAGCCCTTGATCAACTGATCATCTGCAGGTGTGCAGACCTCAATAAAAGCAGAAGTTTTGGCAGGTTGCTGGTCTGAATCATTCAGGTGTGTGTTAACACAACTCAAAGAAAGAAAGAAAGACATAAACAATGTTCTTAGAGAAGCAATTATTGCTTGGAGCATGGAGGTGGAGTGGTTGATTTGGGATTGTTTTGCAGTCACAGGACCTGGGCACCTTGCAGTCAAATAATGGTCCATGAACTCCTCTGTACACCCGAGTATTCTAGAGGCAAATGTGAGGCCATGTTAGCTAACTTGGTCCAAATGCAACAGGAAAATGCTCCGAAAAATCTACAGTAAATCTACATTAGAATGGCTAAAAATAAAAAATCATGGATTTGTAATGCCTTGTCAAAGACCTAAAGACTGCTGTGCATATGCGAATTCCCAAAACCTCAATGAACTGAAGCAATATTGTAAACAACAATGGGCTAAAATTGCTCTACAATGATGTAGAGACTGATAAAGTCGCCGTAAAATCAAACCAAATGATTACTTCAGGTTATTGCAGCTAAATGTGGCTTCATTTTTTTGTTAAATAAATAATAGTGCAGTAAAAAAAAAGTTATATGTTGTTCATCTGAGGTTGTATTTGCCTAATACTAAAACCTGCTATGATCAGATTATTTTTGATATGTTTTTACAACAACAACAACAACAACAAAACATATAGAATTAAACAAGGGGATACTAACTTTTGAACATTACGATATATCTTAAACAAAAAGAGAATAAGTAATGGTGCTGGGTTTGATGTAGTTTAATTTAGATTTTTATTTCCTTAGAAAAGTACAAATAGCACACATGCCACCCTTTTCAAACTGTATAGGAGTTTTTTTTTTTTTTACTTTTACCAGTTCGAAAGTGTGAGACTACATTAGTGCTGATATGGAAAGTCTATTGGTTATAAATATTTTAGTTCTACAGAGAGCTCCAACTGTAAGTACTTTGTATTTAAGCTGTTAATGTTGCACAGTAAGCTGAATGTGTGGCAGAATTAAGTGTCATTAACTTTAATTATGTAATGCTGCTAACCTAGAATTTGCTCCCCCACAATATATAGTAAATCTGTTATTGTAACAGATCATTTTAGCTTGTGTATACATTAGCTGTGGAAGGCTGTGTTAGTAGGTTATTTTTATATTTTTTAAATAGCCATCAGAGTTTAATAATTGGCATAACACATAGTCCAGTACTGTATATAGTAAAATCAGACATAGCAAGGATTCAAAAATAAACAAACAAGCCTGACTAATTTGGAAAATCAAGAAGTGTAATTTTTTTTTTACATACTTAATATTACGTATGCCCTTTAAACCTCAATACCTGTTAATTTTGTTACTATTGTTAGTAGAAACACTGCAAGTCAATAAATGTGACTATATCTAAAAATTACTAAATTTGTCCCATCACTGCCCATATCAATTATTATTTATTTATTTTTAACACATTCAAGTCCTGAGTCCGTGGTCTCCACAGGACTGATGTTGTTCCTCAGCTCCCTTGAGTAACTACAGTGGAACTAATAAGAACATGTATTCCCAGGAGTGACTGTAGAAGCACACACCTTAATGAACAGGTTTCCTTTGACCACCGGTGTACACAAATGGATCAGATAAAGAAAAGAAGCAGAAAAAAAGATTCCTTGATTTTGCTCCTGGATACTGTGATGACTAATCAGCTGAAAGCACATGGGAGCGATGAGACTCAGTTGTAGGAGCATTCCCACTTTATATTTTACTAACATCGCTCTCTCTCTCTCTTGCTCGCTCTGTCTGTCATTTAATGGCTGCATCCCTTCTTTTCTTGCTCATCAGAACTCATTTGGGCATCTGGGCAACTAAGGCAGAGAGAGTGCATTTATTGAGGAGAGTCTGTGCTGAATAAGGACCAGAAGCAGCAACAGAGGGATAATCATATACAGGTGGAAAAAAGATTTTTGCATTCTAAAAACTGTTTATTGTATAGAACCATATGTATCAAAATAAATATCACATTAGAAAATTTCCCCTTCCCTACTTCCCTTCTTTGTCTTTCGGCTGTTTGCTTTCAGGGGTCACCACAGCAACCCTGCCTCCATCTAACCCTATCCTCTTCTGTCACACATCTAACATGGGTTGTCCCTCTGACAGACTCATCCTTGATCCTATCCATCCTTGTCATTCCCAAAGAGAACCTCAACATCTTCATCTCTACTACCTACAATTCCGCATCCTGTCTTTTCTTAGGTGCCACTGTCTCAAGGCCGTAGAGCATTGCTGGTCTCACCACTGTCTTGTACACCTTTCCTTTCATTCTCGCTGATACTCTATCACACAACATGCCTTCACATGGCTCTCCACCTCCTTTCCACACTCTCCATTGCTCTGGATCTTTGACCCCAAGTGCTTAAATTCCCGCACCTTCTTTACCTTTGCTGCCTGTAGCCTCTCAATTCCACTTGGGTCCTTCTTGTTCACACACATGTATTCTCTCTGTCAAACCTTTATTCCTCTGCTTTCCAATCTTTAGATCTCCCTCCACCTGTTCCCTGCTCTCGCTACAACGCACAATGTCATCTGCAAACATCATAGAGCATGTAGTCTCCTATCTAACCTCATCTGTCATCCTGACCATTACCAGAAACGAGAAGGGGCTTAGAGCCGATCCTTGATGCAGTCCCACCTCCACCTCTGTCACACCTACAGCACATCTTACCACTGTCTTACAGCTCTCATACATGTTCTGCACCACTCTAGCATACTTCTCTGCCAGACTTCCTCATACAATACCACAGCTCCTCTCTCAGCACCCTGTCATACACTTTCTCTAAATCTACAAAGTCACAATGCAACTCCCTTTTACGTTCTCTGTACTTCTCCATCAGCATCCTTAAAGCAAATACTGCATCTGTTGTACTCTTTTTTTTAATGTTTTTTTTTAGGCAGGAAACCATATTGCTGCTTTCCTTTCCTACTTTCCCATTTTCTCAGACTGCTCCTACTAGGGCATACAATATATGATAAATGTCCAATAAATTATTGCGTCATGCATAATATCTACAATAAATAAACACAGACATATGCAATTTTACATCCTATATTTTACATTGTAATGGGTAAATCCAATCCGTCAGATTATTGCATGTCTTGGTGTCCACAATGTCTAAACACTTACTGGTAGGTCATTTTAAATAAGTTCCTCTAGGTGCGAATGTGTGTGCATAGTGGGCTATGATGGACTGTTGTACTATTCAGAGTATATTCCTACATCACACCAAGCGTTCCTGAGAATCTACAGACACCCTGACTAAGATAAAATGTTTTGTTTGATTGTATGGTTGTTGTTCCCCCTGCTGGAAATATAAAAAAATAAATAAAAATCACAAACCTTAGGCCATGTCAACACATAGCCGTTTTTAAAAACTGAGATTTTTCTACTTCTTTTTTAAAATAATTTTGTCCACATGACCTACATTTTAAAAATATCTTTGTCCACATGAAAACGCAAAACAGCTTGTTAAGTGCTGTTAGGAGCATCCCTAATTAACAGGGGGCCAATCAGAAGCCTAGACAAAACGTCATTACCGGTTGCGCTATGTAGAAGTCCGATTGGCTCTCATCCAAAACCGCCCTCGCTGTCTGCGGGGTTAGTGTCTTCAGAGTTCTGTATGTAAAACAAGTCCATTAAGCAACATTAACACAGTCACTAGTTTAAGTCCTCAAAATAGCCTCATAAACAAAGCTGATGTCAAATCAAGGAGGCTAGCACGTAGACAATGGCATAATCGGCACACAAGGTGATGTTGCATCAAGAAAAAAATCTCTGATTCCCCTGTCCACACAACTTCACTTTGGAAGATGTTTTCCAAAAGCTCTGTCTTCAACGACCAAAAATGTATTTGCATGTGGATGAAAGACCAAACCTGGGCGGGAATCGAATCCGGACCCTGGAGGTGCAAGGTGACAGTGGTAACCACTACTCCACTGTGCTGCCTCTATTAAATATGCTTTATTTTCTAAATACATGTCCCTGGAAGCTTCTATATATCTCTTATGACAGTACTAAGCTTTCTGCTTTTTAAACCACTACTCCCTGCTTCCTTATTCAGAGTAGTTTCTTATCTGCAGCTCACAAGAAATGTCTTTTATAGTGTGGACAGCAGCTCTGTCTCTACTCGGTCCAGTGAGATGTCCCCTAAAGGCGGTGTAGCAACGATGAAGCTTAATTATGGCCTTGAATGAATGGCTGAATTAGGCATGAGCTGCTTTAGGGGAATTCCACTGTAGTCACAGACTCACAGACCTGTGACAGTAGAATAGATCTAGAGTAATCCTCTATGTTTATTGTGAAACTGACTATTACCTGTCACTACAGCAGAGAATGCAGGGGATATGGTTATACAGAGATGATGAAGGACACCAGTTTGTTAGAAGATACAATCTGGACTATGAGCCCTGGGTTTTCACCCTCTACCTGCCTATCATTTCGAAGCTAATGTCTCTTTTTCAACTCTCAGTGACAGGGCTATGTCTTTTTTTGCTTTCTGCACCCTCATTCAATCAACACATTTTCTTTTACTTTCTTACACCCACCTTTCTACTTGCCTATTTTAATGACAGTATAGAGTGTCTCTCTTTCTAGCTCACAAAGTGCTGATGGCAGTTAGAACCTAACAGCTTCTAACTGTCCTTGTGTGTGCCTGTGAGATGTATGTGTATGCAGTAAACTGGGTGTATGCATGCAGGTTTCAAGTAAACACAAATATATACTGATAAAAAAATAAAGAAACACTTTTTAATTAGGGTATACTTTAGGATCAAGTTAATTAAACTTGAATTAAGTTTAATTGACTTGATTAAACTGGGGATATAGATCTGGTCAGTTAAGTAGCTGAGGGGGTTGTTAATCAATTTTTGGTGCTTTGGTATTAATGAAAAATAACAAAAAGTGCACTTGAGGGGCGACAGTGAGACAACCCGAGAACAGGAATGGTTTTACAGGTGAAGGCCACTTACCTTTTTTCCTGCTCATCTTTTTCTGACTGTCCTTCACTCATTTTGCATTTAGCTGACATCACTATGTACCATTGCCAGAAGGTTTGCTGTGGCTCTCAGCACAGTATCAAGACCATAGTGGAGGTTCCAGGTGACAGGCAGTTACTCTAGGAGAGCAAGAAAGGGCCGTAGAAGGTCCTTAACCCATCAGAAGCACCAGGATTTGCTGCTTTGTGCAAGGAGGAACAGGATGAGCACTGCCAGAGAAGCTGTAGAGAAAGTTATGCTGCCTATAACATTGTTCGTCATGATCAGTGATAGTCTTGGGAGGCAATCCATGCACACATTTTTACAACTAGACAATGCCATCCTAACTGCCATTATATATAGGGATGAAATCCTTGAATCCATTATCTGACACTACACTGGTGCAGCAGGCCATGGGTTCCTCCTGGTGCATGACAATGCCCAGCTTCATGTGGTGGTAGTATGTAAGCAGTTCCAGAAGGATGAAGGAATTGATACCATTGACTTGTTCCCACGCTTGGCTGAGCTAAATTCACTATAAGACTTCTGGAACATTGTTTCAGTTCATCCGATACCACCAGGTTGCAGGTCACACAGTCCAGGAGCTCAGTGAGGTAACCTGGGACAGCATCCGTTGTCTCATTAGGAGCATGCCCCGACATTGTCATGCATACAAGCACGTGGGGACCATACACACTACTGAGTACTACATTTTGAGTTGAAAATTTCAGCAAAATGGACTAACTTACCACATTTTTTTAATGATTTATAGGATGTCTTTGAATTCAGCTCTCTGTAGGTTGATAAGTTTAATTTCCATCAAATGATTTAGCATCCTTTCGTTCGTATCACATTATCTATTCCAAATCATTTCACACATTCCATTATCCATTGAGATCTGATGTGTTTTCAAAATGTTCCTAATGTGTATGTATTTATGTATGTATATAGAGACAGCCAAAAAAATGTATACACACTTCAGGAAAATAAAAATAGTATGATTTATATTATATTAGACTGAGCGGTTGTGGTAGGAAGAGTGGGCCCGCATGGAAAACGGCTCCTGCGAGCTTCCTCAGATGGCTCCTCTCATTGTTCGGCCAAACTGGGCCCTCTCTGCTCTCATTTGCGTGGCGGCAGGCAGGAATATCCTGGGCAACCTCGCCTGGATCGCCTTTCCGGCTGGGAATGGAAGCCTTGACGTGAGATACACAACTCCCTTTTCTTCTTCGGTGGCAGGTTCAAGAAATCTGTCTCTGTTTGAGAATGCAAGTGCCGCGGGAGATCCAGCAGTGTGCTCATGGCTGTCCTCAGTGTGGCAATCAAAGGCACCATTCCATTTGCATCTTTGAAGTCCCTGGCGCATAGCATCATGCCTCTCGCATGCCATTACTTGTGTTTTTAGCATCCGCCGCACAACTCTGCTCTGTAAATCTCCAGGACCAGACAGATCCTAAGCTACACTTCCCGCCATGTTTTATAGTGCGGGGAGAAGTGAGAGATCCATTAATGATGATTAATCACCAGCCGGTGCTTATTTTTGCTCCCCCGATCCTTCCCACACCTGCAGAAGGGAAGGCCGTCTACATAGTGAGCTTCAGAGTGAGCAAGAAGATTTAGGCTCATGCCACAATATATACAGAAAGCAAACACTTACACCG
This sequence comes from Clarias fuscus, assembly GCA_030347435.1. NCBI lineage: Eukaryota > Metazoa > Chordata > Actinopteri > Siluriformes > Clariidae > Clarias > Clarias fuscus. The sequence continues at coordinate 11,606,189 of CM059220.1, forward strand.
ATCAGCCACAATGTTAAAAACATTAACCTTACAACCAAGTTTCCCCTCGTGTCACTGGGAGCCAGTCCCTCAGTGCTTGACTAAGTGGGATAGGAGTGGACCATCTGGTTTCCGCAGGGATGTGAAGTGATGATGTTATGTGCTGTTATTGTATAGAGAGGTAGGTAGATACAGTAGATAGACAAAGGGTTCATTTTATGGATAGTATTAGGTGTAGCATAACATTTGTTTGCGATTTATAGCAATGTTAATGTAAGGGCCCCAGAGGAATAGTAAGACAAGCATTTGTGTGTATACGCTACACTTTAGTATTTGGCACCATTATCCCATATCAAGCCTGATACCTGATCGCTATTACAGATACAGGAGTGGTTTTGCACCCAATGTTACCTCAGTCCTGTAGAATCCTCTAAAGCCGATCAATACTTAAGATAATTTGTCGTGGTGCAAATCACTTCGCCTTGGGCTATTTAACGTTTAAACAACCCAATAGAGTGAATCATCTGAACACAGATCTGCTCTAAAACTCCAGAGTGTGTGATTGCGTGTGTGAGCATGTGCATCATGTGTATAAAAAAGAAATAATGTAATGACACTATCCGGTTATGATTTCTGTCAATGATTATTACTGTTACATTCTTTTGGATCAAGATTAAGACAGACCTTATGAATTTTACACCTGTTTGCTGCTAAGTTTAAGAAGGAAATAATGACAGAATTTATGACCGTCACACCTCCTTACTCTTAAGTCATCTCTTTGATTCCTCCCTATATCTATTCATTCAGAACATAGAATGCAATGCTCACACACCCTCTCAGTATACCTGTACAGCTCTTTCTTTTTTCAACACACCTCTCTTTCTTTCTCTCCCTCTCCCTCACACACACACACACACACACACACACACACACACACACACACACACACACACACACACACGACAATCAGCAGAAGGGAGCCTAAACATCTCAAATTAAGGTCTGGCTGTGATGGATGTTTCCTTATCTTGGAGAGATATTGCACCTGTTTCCACCCTGAATGATAGCCACTTCTCCCCATCATTTATATTGATTTGTCTCTATTTTTACTTACTGCTTATACACACACACACACACACACACACACACACACAAATTGAACGTTGGTGATGTCTTTTTGTGAGTGATTCCATACTCATCTAATTAATTTATTTATTTACATTTATGTACCTGAACACATTTTGACCTCTGTTATCACTGCCGATTCAATGTTATCGCATTTATAACTAAGTGACACTTGGTGTGTGAGTATCTGTGTGTGAGTATGTTTTACATTTGTCAATAATGATATGAAAACAGTATGTGACTGGTATTATTTTTTTATGTATCCTCTGTTTAGTTGGTTCATCATGTGAGGAAAAGTGTAACATAATACTAATACTACTTCATTTTGGAAGCAGTATTGAATTAAATTTGCAGTAATTTACAATTTGGGTACAAAGATAAAGAATATGTTTGTGTGTTTTTGCGAGTAACGTGGTTCCGCAAACCAAGCAAAGATTTTTAATAAATTTTAAATGGGAAACCGAGCAAGTATTAGTTTACGAGCGCCGAGTATCATGTATCACGCATGCGACTCTTATTTGACACCGAGCGTCACTCTCTCACCTTCGGCTTCGCAAACACACAGAAACTCTGCTCGTCTCTTACTTGTAAAATCAACATCTCCCTCTTTCTTTCAGTCTCTTATGCGTGTGCGCGTGTAATTTGACACCAACACACACACACACACACACACACACACACCCTGAAACACGCACAGACGCTCTTTCGCCTTTTCACCCCCTCCCCGGCTTCACAAACACACAGAAACTGCGCTGCCGCGATTCTTTTCAAAGGTAAGGTGCTGGTTCATTTGTTTTTGTTTTTTTTACTTTACAGCAGTGATTCCCTAAGTATGCTCACACAAGTCTCAGAGAGATTTATTTTATCCCTGTTAAAACGGTGTTTCCGTTGTGTTTATGTGTGTGTCCGTTTGTTGTGAAACTTAAAAAGTGATTCCGTTAGTATGAGTCCATCCCAGTCTCAGAGAGATTTCTTTTTTTCCTGTTAAAACGGTGTTTCGGTTTTGTGTGTGTGTGTGTGTTTGTGTGTGTGTGTGTGTTTGTTTTGAAACTTAAAAAGCGGGCTGTGGAACAAATAATTTGAGTTTTCATTATTTCTTATGGGAAATGATGTGTTTTGGAACACGAGCCCATTTCCGGAACGAATTATGCTCGTAATCCAAGGTTCCACTGTGTCTGGAAATAGTAGAATATTTTCGAGTTTGAGTTAAATTACTATTCATACAGAATAAATACTATGTATCTCACTGCTTAGTTCAGTACATGCATGGGAAGACTGCTTGTTGGACAGTTGTCTAGAAGATGATCACTTACAACCCTCCACAAGGATGTTAAGCCACAGAAGGTCATAACTGAAAGGGCTGGTTGTTTGCGGAGTGATGCGTTGAAGCATATTAATGGAAAGTTGACTGGAAAGGAAAAGTGTGTTAGGGAAAGATGCATTAGCACCAAGGATGACCACAGCCTATTGTCAACAAAAGCAGATTCAAGAACTTGAAATAGCTTCAGAAGTACTCATAAGTAAGAATGTACAGCTGTTGCATTCCTAGTATAAAGCCAGTACTGAACCAGAGACAACATCAGAAGCATTTTGTTTGGGCTAAAAAGAAAAGAACTGGACCATCATGCTTCATATTTCTGTCTGCTGACAAAATTTAGGGAATTGCAGAGAAAAACAAACAAGACAAGCTGAAGGCTACAGCCACAGGCTGACCAAGTATTGAGCGCATAAATGTTTATTTTATTTCACTTTTTTTATTTCTATGTACTAACTTGTTTTTGATTGATCTTAAAATAGTCTTATATTTTGAGATACTGGGTTTTTGATTTTCATGAGCTGTAAGCTGTAATCATAAATAAAACAGGATTGCAATATTTGACCAATAGCTCATTTTTTGTCACATTCTCATTCCATATGAACCTAGAGACTTCAAAATTATGCACTCACATGCAAACATTCCTTCCCCTTTTTTTCTAAATGAATTGACCCTTTTCTGTAAAACTTTGCTTAGTTTCTGTGTTTCTATGGTGCCGCCCATGCGTCAAGACTGTGTTGATGTTTTACCGTTTCCGTTAAAGTGTATTTCTTGATTCCTACCTATTTGATTTTGACACAGTCCACATGTAGGTTGACCAAGAATCGAGCCTCTTTGAATATCAGAATTTTTTTTAATTTGTACTACTAAGTATGCTTAAAGTTGGGTAAATCTGAAAAGAAGTTAACACATAGTTATCTTAAATAATAATTATATAATTAAATAAGTAAATTTAAATGGTGCATACTTTTTATCAGAAATCTATGGATGTCTATTTACTTTTTGCATGTGCATATAATTTACACTGCCTGGCCAATCAATCAATCAAAATAAATAAATAAATTCAGCATTTTATTTATTTATTTATTTTTCAGATTACTGATCTGCTTCAAGGCGGCACAGTGATGTAGTGGTTAGCACTGTCGCCTTGCACCGCCAGGGTCCGGGTTCGATCCCCGGCCACACAGAGACGATTCCCGTCTCTGTGTGCATGGAGTTTGCATGTTCTCCCCGTGCTTGGTGGGTTTCCTCCAGGTACTCCGGTTTCCTCCCACAGTCCAAAGACATGTAGGTTAGGCTAATTGGCGTTCCCAAATTGTCCGTAGTGTGTGAATGAGTGAGCGTATGTGTGTGTCTGTGCACTGCGATGGATTGGCACCCTGTCCAGGGTGTACCCTGCCATGTGCCCCAAGTCTCCTGGGATAGGCTCCAGGCCCCCGTGACCCTGAATACAGGATTAAGCGGTATAGATGATGAGTGAGTGAGAGTGATCTGCTTCATGTGAAGAAAATCCTAAAATGACTGGAATTGGGTTAAAAACTATCCAAGGCTAAACAGGAAATAAGGCTTCAATTTGTTATGGTCTGTAAACATTGGACTTTGGAGCAATGGTAAAAGACACAGCTGACTATTGAAGAGCGACGGATGCATCAGGGTTGAGTTAATGCTCACATCAAGCATCAGATTGAGGAAAATGTGTGACCTCTGTGATTTTGCTAACTGCATGGATTTTCTTACAGAAGGTCCACTTTAATAATTTCAGAAACTGGTTTGCTGCTGGGATTTTCACAAACGTAACTGTCTCTAGATTTTAGACACAATGTTTTTTTTGTTTTGTTTTTCACAGACTCTGCTCAACATGGTTGTAAAGAGTGATTATTTGCGGTACTATAGCCTCCTTGGCAGCTTGAACCAGTCTGGCCATTGTCCTGTGTCCTGTGTCCTTTCAACAAGACAGCTATCATTGCAGTCAGCCTTTCCCTCCATGCCAATGACATTCATCAGAAGAGGCACACCAGACCTAAAGGTCTCCCCTGAGGAATACATGAGGAGAGTCAAAGAAGTGATGGCCTCCTCCAGGGCTTTCTAACCTTAAACATAACCCAGATAGCCCCCACTGGCACAGAAAAATAGGTTTTCTATCAGCCAGGTGAATGACTATTAATTTAAAGACACTATAGAGATAGAGAGAGAAAGCGACAACATATAATAGTGTTGAGACAAGCTTCTCATTTCATTTCTCTGTATATTTCTCTTGTGCTATTTGAATCAGACTTACTTATATGCAGAGTAAAGCTTTTTTCTATCTCTGACTTCTGGATAATGACAAATGGATTGAGGACTCACTTAGAGAAGGACTGAGTCAACTTGACAAAGAGAGACTGGACATAATGTTCATAAAGTGAGAGAATGTAAAAAAGAAGTTGATTTTGTAGAAGGTGAAAGATGAGATGAGAGAATATGAAGCCATGTTTAAATTTCTGTAGTCATGTGAAAGATCCCCACCTACATACATACGGCATGTATGTTATGTTTTCGGATGAACATATTTGCAAATGTTTGTGTAAAAGGCAAGAAGATAAAATATCAATATTTCATGCGTCATTTTAAGTATAGAAGTATGTATGGCAGAATAGAAGACCCACACTGTTTTTAAGTTCAAACATACAGTAAAGCTTTATCAAACATGTTTTTCCTAGAATTTACCATTTTTGTAAAGTCTACCTCTAAAGTGTTATGATTTTTCCCACCCTTCCACATAATTTCCCTGCAAATTAATATTTTATCTACAGCTGACCCTCACTAAAAATTTGTCATATTCATCTGAGTAATATATAGATTTCATTTTATCATACAGATGATGAAAGTAGGTTTCTGAAATTAAGCCATTATCCAGTCCACTGAGTCATGATTTTCAATTGTAGGCTCATACTTGCACCTTCAAACATCTTATAACATCCTATTAACTGAGCAAATACTTTAACTCACAGTTGTGGACTCAAAGCTGACAATGGTTTTGGCTTTCATTAATTCATACATGTACAATTAATTATGATTTAGAGTAAGATTTAGACACTATTTCTGTAAGATGGCTTGAGTATGATATTTATTTAATATGGTTCAAACAGTTTGAGAAAGTTAAATAAATAAACAGCATTTGATCTTTAAATAATGTGTAAAATTATTCTTTCATCTTTTGGCTGAAAATAAACTACAGTATAAGGGTTACCCTTTTGTATTCAGTTAACAAAAAAAGTTATTCCCAATTTTGCATTACATTTGGTACAGCCCTCATAATAAGATATATACCAACAGAGGCATATTTGCCCTGGTCTTTTTATAAAACATAGATTTAACAGGATTCTAACTTCAGTCACAGCCTCAGTTGGCTTCCATGAATTTCACTCTTAGAATTCTTACTATTCCCATTTCTCTGCCACCCATTTCCCCATCTGAACCAAATGGATTAACCTCAACCTATACCAACCCTTTCAAATTCATCATGGCCCTTGGTGGTTTCGGCTAGTGAAGTGGCTGGGATGCAATGACCTTCAGAAACTCGCCTCTCTCTATTTCCCGTCTCTTCAGGCTCAAAATGCGTAGCTGTGTCAGGATGATTTCTTATTTCTTTTTTATGGTGGGAGTGCAGTGCTTTATCTCTTCCCTAGATTCATGGTTTATAAAGGCAGCAGTGGCAGTATGTGGGTGTGATTCTTACTTGAAGTTGTTTACTCAAAGCACAATTCAAAACAGAAGATGTCCTTTGCAGTCACTGTGATTTAGGGGATTGCTGTGCAAAGATGGGTCATTTTATGGTAAATCGTCAACCTTCTGAATAATTGAGCAAGAAACAAATGATGATCGTGCTATATACTCAATGCCTGTTTTTTTTATGAGAACCATAAGCTCAGATAAGAAAGAAGGGAGCTCTTGTCATTGTGTCCTTGTTTGAGAAGGCTTCTGGTAATGAAAGTTTTTTTTGTCCCTATGTTAAAAGGTCCTTGACAAGATAGTGGTGGTGTTGGAATGGATTGTGGGTCACAGTTGACAAATGTGGACAGGATGCAGAAACCTATTAACCTGATGCACAAGCCAATAATCACTGAGCTGTTTATTATTGTACAGCTCTTATTATTGTACGCTAAACGTGAAAATATTTACATGCAAAACAAGCTTTTTTTAGCGCACTGTAAAGCTTTTCATGGTGATAGTGTTAAAATATTCTCATAATTTACAATTCCTTTTTCTCAGGAAAACAAAAGAACAAAACTATACTTGTGATTTAAATTTATCTATTCATTAAAATAATAATACTAATTAATCTTACACTAATAGTAGTAGTGGTAATAGTACTAAAATATAAAATAATAAGGAACCTAGCTACATTGTTTATAAAATGCTGTGACCTTAGTATTATTCTCTATATACAGTCATGTGAAAAAATTAGGACACCCTATGAAAGCTTGGGTATTTTGTAACATGTCTTAATATATGGATATTTAATCTCAAATGTTAACAATACTGAGAGATTAAAGTAATTTAACTAAACAATTAAAACTCATGAAAAGACTTTTCAAGTTCTTCTGTACTGTAAATGTAATTCTACAAAATGCATATTCTAACTGAGGAAATAGGTAGGACACCCTCACGTTTATTCCCACTTAAAACGGCTAAAATCACACACAGGTGGATCACACCAGCTGCATATGATTAGTAGATCATTAATCAGCATTTTGATTGAGGCTTGCCCTATTTAAACCTCAGACATTTATATTTGTGTGCTCCTTATTGTTGTAGTGAGAGTGAGCACAATGGTGAGAGCAAAAGAGCTCCCTGAGGCCTTCAGAAAAATAGATTATAGCAGCCTACTAGTCTGGTAAGGGATTTAAAAAGATCTCAAAAGATTTTTAAATCAGTCATTCCACTGTCTGGAAAATAGTCTACAATTGGAGGGCTTTTAAAACAAATGCCAACATGGCCAGGTCTGGTCATCCCAGCAAATTCACCCCAAGAGCAGATCGCAAGATGCTAAAAGAGGTCACCAAAAACCCTAAAATGTCAAAGACAACCAAAGACAGCCTTCCAGGAAAAAAATTACCTCATATCAACTGTGAAGCATGGAGGTGGAAGTGTGATGGTTTGGGGCTGCTTTGCTGCAGCAGGACCTGGCCAGCTCACCATCATGAATCTGCCATGAATTCTACTGTGTATCAGAGGGTGCTTAAGGAACATGTGAGACCATCTGTCCGAAAAATTAAAGCTGAAGCGGAACTGGACCATGCAACATGACAGTGACCCAAAACATACCAGTAAATTAACCAAGGAATGGCTGAAAATGAAGAAATGGAGAGTCCTGGAATGGCCGAGTCAAAGCCGAGATCCTAATCCCACTGCGATGCTGTGGGGTGGCTTGCAATGGGCTGTGCATGCAAGAAATCCAGCAAACATCTCACAGCTGAAAGAATTCTGCATTGAGGAGTGGGGAAAACTTTCCTCAGACTGATGTCAGAGACTGGTAGATGGCGACAAGAAGCGTCTCACTGCAGTTATTTCACCCAAAGGGGGTGACACGAGCTATTAAGTGGTAGGGCGTCCTAATTTTTCCTCAGTTAGAATATGCATTTTGTAGAATTAAATTTACAGAAGATCAGAAAGTTTTTATATTGTTTCAATCTCTCAGTATTGTTTACATTGAGATTAAATATCCATTTTTTTTCTCACATGATTGTATATTCTATATATTCTATGGTTCTATATACATTGAAAATGCAACCTAAAAATACTGAGGTCATTCTATACTGATGATACATGCTTTTACATCAATACATTTTTAATGAATAATTCAGATTAGGATGCCTGCAGAAGGAGAATATTGGTGAGATATCTACTGTACAAACTAAGCTGTTTAAGCCCAGCAAGTGACATTCATGATGTGAGGTAGTGCTTACATCCAGATCCACCTCACTATTCACTCTAGAAAAAAGCTGTAATAATGTAAATGTAGTCTGGCAAGACTGAATAATGTTTATCCAAGGACCAAGAACTGTAAGACAGGTGGAGGAGGAAGAGGACAAACATGGACAAGAGAAATAAAGAAATATGTTGACAGATGGTTATGCTTAGTTCCCCAGAAGCACTTTTTCATGTACAGACAATTTGTTAGCCACTGGGCCTGGAAAAGTATACATACAGTTTACGGCTGAATTTTATGTGCAATATGTCTTCTTTATTTCTCTCTTTTTCTCTTTTCCCAAGTCTAGATCCTTTTGATGATGGCAAATTAGAGATGAGAGTGTGGGAATATAAAAGTGAAACCCTTATACTGTAGTTTATTTTCAGCCAAAAGATGAAAGAATAATTGTACACATTATTTAAAGATCAAATGCTGTTTATTTATTTAACTTTCTTAAACTGTTTGACCCATGAGCAAATGATTACGGGTTGTACAGTAAAGATGGTATTGTATACCATGCTAAAGAATTTTGCATTAAACATTACAGTGAGGAAGGTAATATAATGAGTGCAAATGAGCTAATGAGTTATAAGTGGGTGCATATTAGGAAGGTATTATATACCGAGGAAGAGTTATGTACAAAGTGCAATGATTTGGTGTAGCCAGTGTGAAGAAATAGTAGACTAATAATAAATAGATTATTATATGTATACTGTATTCATATGTAACTGTAAACAGAAATAGTTATATACAAAAAAGGTTATATGCACTGAGTGCAATGAAGAAGGAAATATGACTAGATAAGAAATATGTGCATATGAATATGAATATATATACAGAAAATAGTTATGTACAATGAGTGCAATGGTTGTGGATGAGAAAACATTGTATACCGTGGTTATGATGTTACAGTAGAGAGGGTTATGTACATTTGTGCAACTTGTTATTGGAAGTGGAGTGAGGTATGAGGTAGGTAATTTTATACAATATGTGCAGCAGTTATGAATGGTGCAGTCCTAAGTTTTTAGTTTATGTCCAGTGGTGAGCAGTTAGGTAGTGCAAGGTAAGGTAATGTATCCAGTCAGTGTGTATGTGCTCGGGTGGAGGCAGAGTTCGGCAATGAAGCGGCTGTGGGGTAATGATAAAGGGCCTCTGAGTGGCGCAGTGGTAAAGCACTCGCCCTATTATCCGGAGATCGCCAGTTCGATTCCTGGGTGATGCTGTAACCTAGAGAGCTGATGAGCCGAGCTCTCTCAGAGAGGAGATATGAGAGGTACTTAGTGCTCCCACATTAATCATGGCTCTACAGCCAATCAGGAAAGCACGCAAGCGGAGGGAGCAGATAGCGCTGTCCTCCGAGTGTGTTACGCCGTCCCCAATGGTGCGTGAGCGAGCAGTTCGAAAAGATGCGGTCGGCTGGCGTCACATGGTTTGGAGGAAGCGCATGATAGTCTTCGGCCCTCCCGGCTGAGTGGTAGTAGTAGCCTTAATGTGGGAGCCCCCTAGTGACGGGGAGGAATTGGACACGACTAAATTAGGGAGAAAATCAGGGCAAAAAAAAAATCTGTGCAGGAGAACCATGCCATCTGCGATAAATTCTTAGTAGCGGACAGTACACAGAATAAACAGGTACATGAGCAGTAGCGTGAGAGTGGTGTTTGCTACTAATTATTCGATCATGGATGGTATAAGAATAGCATACTGACAACCGGTTGCGCATGCTCTGCAGACACACAGTTTCGCATGGTAAATGACCATTCTTTATAAAAACCTAGGAAAATTGGATCCAAGTGGCATAGCACTGGTCAATGACAGATTAAAATAAATAAATAAATAATTTAAGTGCTTGTATGGAAAAGCCATCCAGTGTGTGTGGACAGATGAGGCTTCAGACATCAAACTGTGCATTTGGGTTTTCTGATATGTCATGAAGGACCAAAATAAAGAAACGCATTATTTTTTAAAGATTTATATTTTACTGCTACCGTAATATGGGAATGACATCACAGAAATTTAGAATTATTATTATTACTATTATTCGGTCACAGAAACAACAAAACTGACGATAAAAATTTGGGATCTTCTGAATGTGCGCTATTACTTATTTATTTATTTATTTATTTTTGCTATTTTTTGCTATTACTTTTTTATTTTTTATTCATGTGTGTATAGCTGGTTAAATACAATTCACCTAATCATATTCCCTGTCTTATGCTAAAAAAATGGATATGTCTAAGAATAACTCTATAGTGCACAATCCTGCCCCTGTATATATTTACCAAAACATGATGTAATGTTCTTTCAATAATGAAAAGAATGGCTAAAATGCTCTAGTTTTTAAGGGGTACCTCCTTTGACAAACAGTTCCATCTTTATACTCAGTAAGTGTATAGTTCTTAATTTTCTACTTCGACTTACTCTTAACATACAGATGGTAGACGAGTGGTATTCTACTTTTACCGACACACATCACAGCGACGGTATGCTTTTGCTGGCTTATAGAGTGGCGCTATATAACTATAGACCAATGCCTCAGGCCTTAGTTCATTTTCTGAAGGATTAATGAGCCGCAGCTCCTTTAGAGCTGCACGTAGTAGCGGAAAAAAATCAAGTGTAACATTTGTAGTTAAACGAATTCATAATCACAGTACTAAAATTACAGTACAAATTTTGAATTAAAATTCAATAAAATCTTTATTATTATTATTATTATTATTATTATTATTATCATCGAACTTAAGCAAAGTAAACGTTAACACAGTGAGCCTTTACATTTTATCATGTGTAATTAGAAAAGCTTTCTTTCAAAAAAGGGTTTTGTGTCATTTTATATTTTGTGTTCTTTAAATTTGTAGTAGATTTATTAACTGAAGTAAATGAAACTGAATTGCCATAAAAATAAAACATTGTCACGACGTGCTCGTGCATCATCAGATTTCGTTGTCATTCAGCCCCGCTTGTGTTTTTTGCGTTATTATAAGAATAAATTGCTTATGATATGATCATCATAATTTTCTTTAATAAATAATGACCCCCGTTGCACTGTACCACCGCTGGCAAAACCTTATGAAATACAAGTGAAACGAATTTACAGTACTAAAATTATAGTAATAAATATATGCATTTCTTGTTTGCATCGAATTTAAGCAAAGTAAATATATACCTTTATATCTAGCCTTTAGATTATATAATGTGTAACACTAGAAAGCAACAAAAAATTAATGAAAGCAAACAGGGTGCGCGTTGTTTTCTGTGAACTTGATGGCTTTTAGACGTCTAATTTTAGACGATGTAATTCGAATGAAAAGGGAATTATAGGCGCATCCAATAGAGAGAGCGTGCGCGCTCAGTTTAAGTTTCCCCGAAATCCCGAAAGGATAAATGTTTTTTGCTTTATAATCTTATAATGCCCACATGACTATTTAGTTTAACTATTTAAACCATTAAACTATTTATTTTACTATTTTGGCTCTTACTGTTTCATTTACTTCAAAATAATATTATGAACAAGAGCAATATATTTTTTCATTATTATTGATTACATACATTGCTGCAGAGACAACGACATGACATGATCACATTCATCACTACAGCTGAAACCAAAGAAATCACCAATTTATCAATGAATTATTAAAATGTCCTGAGTCAGTCTCCTTGCTGTTTTTTCCCCGATGCGTTCTTTAACTTTATGTGTGCGGCTGAGCGCTGATTAGACTATGTAGGAAGTTAAAGAGGAGGATCACGATGCCAAATCAAAATCCATTTAAATTAAATTTAAAAATATTACAAGTAAACAACAATAGCCCACGTTTAGAAAACGTTTAGAAATGATTTACGAGATAAGGCTGGGGCGGTGTTATGCGCAGAGCACCGGCAGATTTCCTGAAGCTCAAATCTCCGAAATCGTTGGGGCATTTTTTTCTATATAGACGCTATCTTTAATAACCGATGGAGGGTTTGAGCTGTACACACATGCATTCTTGCCTAAACAACTCTTAAAACTACACTTGTGACACAATAACACAATTCATTCTTTGTACAAATAAAATTGTCAGCTAGTACACTTGATCGTATGTCTAAACATTTAACCAATGTTTTTTTTTTTTTGGACTCAATATTGTACAGTAATTATCAATGGCTCTGGTTCAGATTTTTCATGTTTGTTGTATAAAATACCCAGATGTGGAAATTACCAATCACTGTAGTATTTCTTCGATAAAATATATTGTTATGACTTTTTTTATGACTTATTTCTATTTTAAAACTGCAGCAAGGGAAAATTGGCGGTCATTTCACGAGTTACTTTGAAATACGAGTGATTTTATTTTGGCCACTGTCGTTTTGTCGCGGCAGTAAGCACGGTGATAACAGACATTCCCCTTGTCTACCTACTGTATGGGTAGATGGAGGGGACGTTTTGTAGGTTAGAGCTCTGAAATATGAAATTAATAGAAATTTCAAATTAATGAAAAATATTGTGTTAAAGGTCAAATGTATTTATTGTTTGTTGTATGTAGTAGACCACGTTTATCCTGACAGCATGTTCCACTGGCTACTGGCTACTACTGGGAAAGACTGAAAGAGGATTTTCAGAGTATCCAAGAGTTGGGTTCAAATCCCTTACTTGTGATGGAGATGACAGTGAGTAGGACCATTTGTATAGAAGACGAGTTACTCTACCAACATGTGAAACAACCTATGTGAACAACCTATGTCAGTTAATAAAATGTTATGCCCACTTTTGCGTTACGTTCAGTGCAACCCTTACATCATCTTGATACTGGGGAAACAGTATTTTTTACCTGGCTTGCTAGTCAGAGGAGTTTCATCAAAGCTGATACACTGCAGGTGACGGAAAGAAGTAATTAATCTCCTTGTACACATCCAGCACACATTTCCTCTTTGTCAAGCATGGGTCAAAGATAAATCAATGGAATGAAAGAATTAATCCACATTCCTAGCTTGATATTTTTTTTACTCAATGCATAAACCAGCATAGGGAAATTCTCTGAAGATCACATATTTCCAGTGTTTCTCCTAATTACAAAATAACAAATCAACGAAGAAAAAGATTTTGCATTATACAGAGACAGTTCAGCAGACAGCATACTGCTTATTCCATTTAGTCTCTGGATTGGGTGGCTTGTGGTTGTGGAAGTAATCAATGCATGAGCCAATAAATTTGTCAAACTTGTACAAATTCACATGGAAAGACTGCAAAATGCATACTGTGCATACTGCTTAACAACACTGGGGTTCTTGTATTCAAATAAGTTTAAATATAATAATCCCAATAATGCAAAACATTGTTACATGACATTTTTCTGACAAGATCACCAGTATCATCAATAAGTAAAAGTATTTGACCAAAGTGTAATAATTACTGTATATAGCAGGACTTGTATTTATTTAGTTAGTTACTTAATTAATTATTTAGTTTTATACTTGTCAGGGGTGGGGCTGAACGGGAGTGAACCCAATTGCAGACAGACAGCCTTTCTGAAAGCTTTAGTTCAAAGGCACAAATAAGTCTCAATGTGCAGGCGCAGCAGGAGCACAAATACGGCAGAGAATGAAATGCTTGTGACGGCGAAACACTCCTGTCCGATATCCACGTACGCGGAAGTGATCACAAGTCTGCAGGCACACACAGAGATTGCGGGGAATAGCGCTAAATGAGGTCGGAGGAACAGGCAGGGTCGGTAACAGTTGTCCAGCGGTGAGGAAAAAACAACTCCGGAAGCACGTACCGAAATCAAAGTCCGTAATGCAGGCGCAGTCATACACAGAAGCAAATCCAAGCAGTGATAATATCCCAGAGGGCAAGGCACGAGACAAAATCCAGGAAGACAGGCAGGGTCATACACAGAGGTAGAAATAACTGGAAAAAATTGCGAGATCAAGAGGCACGCAAGCAGGATACTTCGGCACTGAATGGAGTTCTAAGCTTCTTTTTAAAGGCGTGGTAGATTGTTAATAGGTTGCAGGTGCATGGGGTTAATTAGCTGAAATCATGACCTGGATGTGCTTGGCTGATTGGGCTGGCTCGTGACACGCTCACAGACTTTGGAAAAAAAGGCAGGCTGGAGGCTTTTAATGGACAAGATTTTTGAGTGTAATGCTTGTGCAATGGCTCTAATATTTTGAAGATTTTCAGCTTCAAAATAGCTTACTTACTGGACTGTCTGCTTGTGGCTGTCATTTAGGGTGTACATGAAAGGGAGTTGAGTGCATGTTTTGGGACTGGGCTCACACTAGTTAACATGCAATAACTTTCTAGAGTAATCAAGGCTTGATCTAGTGTATTGCAGTGAGATGGTCAATGGAGAAGAACATGTCAAAACATAAAGAAGAAGGAATCACAAAGGAGTTTTCATTTTCTGCAAGGTAAAAGTACTCTAACTAGTTACTTTTATCAGAAAGTAACACAGTAATGTAACTGATTACTTTTTGAAGAAAGTAATTTTGTAATGTAATTAGTTACTTTAAAAAGTAACGTCCCCCAACACTGGACGCAGATAACCATTGGCAGGCTCCAACCTGAGCATTTAACTTTGCTAGAAGTCACCGATAGAGGAGCAATGCACCATGTTCTGCTCTTCCTCCAAATGGAGGCAAGAACATGTGCCACATGGTTGGCAATGCTTTCACTGGGCCCTGAGAAGCTGCGAAGAAGCCCGTCGAGCTACATTGCCCTACCTTGTCAGGTACGGTTGAATACCGAAACTGTATGCTAATAGATTTCAGCAGAATTTGGTGAAAATTATTTCCTGATTAAGAAAATGCACATGTACACTACTCGGAAAGCTCTAATAATACAAATACAACTAATGTTTGTAGTAACACGAGTGTCCTTGTTGTTTTTACATTTTTAATTAAAACTCGGGAAATGAAGCATCTGCATGAATACAATGCATGCGTGCAGTAATTCCACTTGCTCTGACGGCAGTAAGTAGGTTCCACTGTAAAAAACAAAAAAGTATTGGTTCAGGTTCCATTTAGGCATTGGTACCATATCGATTGTTATCGTAAAAAACCCAATTGACAAAAACCCCTATTGTCGAGAGCCAGCCCCATGCATCGTGACGGGCCATTGCATAACTAGCGCATCAAAACTAGTGCATGGCTTTTGGGCTGACACCGCTTTCTGCAAGAGTATGTGGCAGCGCCTACACACAGGGTTTGTGTCACATGAGTGAGTGTTTTCCTTGGAACCTGGCAAGTTCATGTTTCACCCTGCCTTGTTGAACAACTACATTTCATATTCAGTTGTGAGTTGCTTGTGCTTACAAACAACCCCACTGATAGACGATCTGTTACTATGCAATACATGGCATAATATGTGATGAACATTACATTTTATGTTTGTGATGTATAATTTTTTTAATTGCAATTTTATAATCCTCCTACACACACATACACACACACACACATACAAAAATAGGTAATTGACAAACCACACAAGGTACACCCAAGTCCAACGCCGCCAGAAAACAGCAGAGCTGAGCACAGCTGGCCGAAGCCGAGCAACAAGTCAGGGAGGGAATCTTTTTGTATAAGGTCACATAAGGGGAACATCAAATTTGGTTGTTTAAGCCTTAGCTGATATACCCACTCACTCATTTTCTATACCGCTTATCCTGTACAGGTTCACGGGAACCCTGGTGCCTATCCCATGGGACTTGGGGCACAAGGCAGGGTACAACTGGCTGGGTTGCCATTGCATTGTTGGGCACACATACTCACACAACTGGGAATTTTAAACCGCCTACTTTCTATGTCTTTCAACTGTGAGGAAACAGGAGTACCCAGGGGGTACACATCACATACAGGGAGAACATGCAAACTCCACAAATGCAGCCCTGAGGTGGGAATCGAACCCTAAACACCGGTCCTAAACACTAGGATTGGAAAAATACCAAAACGCTGCGACTTTTTTACACACACACACACACACACACACACACACACACACACACTGGAGACCCATCAGAATGTCTGAAAGTGAAAAGTTAATTTTCATAATGGGTCCCCTGTAAAAGACCACGGATGTAATGCGGTCCAATATTGCGTAAACAGGCATACAGTAGGACAAATGCTATAAATAAAGCTTGATATTCTGTTGTTCAATTTTCCAATGTTATTTTCTGTGTCATTCATCCAACATTATCCCAAGGCCATTTGGTCAAAGTCACTCAAACGCAAATATATGATAATAGCATATAAGTTATAGGTTCCTGCTGGGTATGTATTTTAGTTAAATTAACAACACAATGTAAATCACATCAACTGTCACAATTATCTAATTTTCCTCATAAAACAATGTTGAATGTCAACATGTGTGTGTAATATAATACATGAAATATGTATAAAATTATATTGATATTCTTGATATCATGATAAATCACCGCAAAGCAGTTACTTAATACTATTGCTTAATGGCTCTGTAACTCCTGTGTCTCTTGCACATTTTTGGTCAGTGCTGCTTACATTTTGATCCTGCAAAAAAGAAAGAAAAGAAAAAATGTTCCTAGGGCTGCATCAGTATTTCTAGATTTATAAAAAGTTGAGCTACTTGCCACAATTTGGTCGAACATTACAGTACAGGTAAGAAGGGAAAAGTAAAGAGTATAGGTCTCCCTGTCATCTCAGGGGTGTTTGGATGAAAGTATTCATGAATGTTGTAGAAGTTGCTGTTATGCATGTCATTATCTCTTGATCATGGTGGTGGTGTGTGTCATAGTTTCTGATATACCTGCACCATGGAAGCAATGATGCCTCATTTTTCTCACAAACAGTCACTAACCATGAAATACTATTTTATATTAGATACTAATAATGCAATGCAGTGACTTATGAAGCATAGTAAACACTAAAGCAACCAAAATGAGTGAGTAGTCACACTAAGAAAAAAATGAATACAGATTAACTAAAGAGTTTCAGGAAGTATAAATCACATGAAAGATTACTGGTGTGTGTTTGTGTGTGTGTGTGTGTGTGTGTGTGTGTGTGTGTGTGTGCGCGTGTGCGCGCGCGTATGAAAGAGAGAGTGAGGGAGAGAGGGACCTTTTTATCAGCCTGCAGTAATGATCACATGTGCACACATCATACATACCTAAGAGAACAGGTTAACAATTTGAATTTTACAAGACGGATTACAATTTTTCAGATAATTTCCAATTGAAAAGTGAACAAGGTTTTGCAAATAAGCATCTATGGCAGCTATTAAAATATTAATATGAACTGCATGCCATGGCAAAATGATCAATTGTAGCTGTGAAAAAATGTGGAATATTCATTGTGGAATATTATTTGGATGAGAACCTTACACATAGTAAGCCTGAGCTGCTAATT
Source organism: Clarias fuscus (assembly GCA_030347435.1). NCBI lineage: Eukaryota > Metazoa > Chordata > Actinopteri > Siluriformes > Clariidae > Clarias > Clarias fuscus. Next base: position 11,623,915 of record CM059220.1, read on the forward strand.
AATTAGGTAGACTTATACCAATACTATGACGAATACTATATACCACTATATATACTATTATACTAAATACTACATCTGTGGTAATTGCGTGTGAAAGTGGACCTACCCTTAATTTCTATATTATTTTAGCTAGGTAGATTGCACTTATCTTTTTATACAGGAGTGTGAGAGCATCTTTGCAGTTCAGTGCCATTCTTTCAGGATTTCCTTTCTTACTAAGTCATACCTGAAGAAAGAAGTCTTAATAGAGCTGAGATATCAAAAGAGAACTTTGTGAAAAAAATGCTTTTTACACCTATTGTAAGGATTCCAACAGAGCTACTCAATATTTCAATAGAACTCTCTGAAGTAAAGAATGTAGCAAAAGGATGAGAGAGATATTGGCCTTCTTTGAGTAACAGAATGCACGACTTACCAAAATGCAGATTAACACAAGCAAAAATCAATGGTTGGAAGAAGAAGAACCGAGCTCATTTCTGAATGGTGTCATATACCATAGAGACAGACAAAACACAGCAGTGGGAAAAGTGTGGCCTCTTTAACAGGCACTTGCCTTCAGTTCAAAGGCTTTCGAGCAATAGATTTGCTTCGGTAGTACTCCCCACATTGCAAAATATGTATATTTGCAGCAATACACAAATCCCACATGATGGGAAAACTGTCAATCAAATTAATGAATTTCCTCCAAAGAGTTCAGATATGAAGGGCTGTCTGGTCTCCAGAACTGTCATGAATGTTCATGTTAAGCAAATTAAAAGGCATAACCCTAAGTTTCTCTGCATCTGTTTTCACACTTACAATGGGTTGAATGGTTTTCTTCTGTAATATGCCTGACTAATTTCACTATGAGTTGAAAAATTAATTGAAGTAATCCTGGAATGTCAAAGCATGAAAACTGCAAATGTGGGTAAAGTATGTATTTTTCAAAGTGCACCTGAACTATCTACGTTCCAATTGGAACAACACTATACTTTTTAATCAGGAAAATGGCATTTCAAGTAACCTTGTATCTGAGATGGATTTTAAAAGACCAATTCATTGACAACATACACACGTGGACAAAATTGTTGGTACCCTTCGGGCAATGAAAGAAAAACCCACAATGGTGACAGAAATAACTTTAATCTGACAAAAGTAATAATAAATAAGAATTCTATGAAATGTTAACCAATGAAAGTCAGACATTGCTTTTCAACCATGCTTCAACAGATTTATATTTAAAAAAAAAAAATGAACTCATGGAACAGGCCTGGACAAAAATGATGGTACCCCTAACTTAATAGTTTGTTGCACAACCTTTTGAGGCAATCACTGCAATCACTGTAACTGTCAATGAGACTTCTGCACCTCTCTGCAGGGATTTTGGCCCACTCCTCATGAGCAAGCTGCTCCAGTTGTTTCCGGTTTGAAGGGTGCCTTTTCCAGACAGCATGTTTCAGCTCCTTCCAAAGATGCTCAATAGGATTGAGGTCAGGGCTCATAGAAGCCCACTTTAGAATAGTCCAATGTTTTCCTCTTAGCCATTCTTGGATGTTTTTAGCTGTGTGTTTTGGGTCATTGTCCTGTTGCAAGACCCATGACCTGCGACTGAGACACAGCTTTGTGACACTGGCCAGCACATTTCTCTCTAGAATCCCTTGATAGTCTTGAGATTTCATTGTACCCTGCACAGATTCAAGACACCCTGTGCCAGATGCAGCAAAGCAGCCCCAGAACATAACAGAGCCTCCTCCATGTTTCACAGTAGGGACAGTGTTCTTTTCTTGATATGCTTCATTTTTCCGTCTGTGAACATAGAGCTGATGTGCCTTGGCAAAAAGTTCCATTTTTGTCTCATCTGTCCATAGGACATTCTCCCAGAAGCTTTGTGGCTTGTCAACATGTAGTTTGGCATATTCCAGTCTGGCTTTTTTATGATTTGTTTTCAACAATGGTGTCCTCCCATGTAGTCCACTTTGGCTCAAACAACGACGGATGGTGCAATCTGACACTGATGTTCCTTGAGCATGAAGTTCACCTTGGATCTCTTTAGAAGTCTTTCTGGGCTCTTTTGTTACCATTCAGATTATCCGTCTCTTTGATTTGTCATCAATTTTCCTCCTGCGGCCACGTCCAGGGAGTTTGGCTACAGTCCCATGGATCTTAAATTTCTGAATAATATGTGCAACTGTAGTCACAGGAAAATCTAGCTGCTTGGAAATGGTCTTATAGCCTTTACCTTTAACATGCTTGTCTATAATTTTCTTTCGAATCTCCTGAGACAACTCTTTCCTTCGCTTCCTCTGGTCCATGTTGAGTGTGGTATATACCATGTCACCAAACAACACAGTGGCTAACTGGAGCCGTATATATAGGCCCACTGACTGATTACAAGATTGTAGACACCTGTGATGCTAATTAGTGGACACACCTTGAATTAACATGTCCCTTTGGTCACGTTATTTTCAGTATTTCCTAGGGGTACCATCATTTTTGTCCAGGAAGCATGTTGAAGCATGGTTGAAAAGAAATGTCTGACTTTCATTGGTTAACATTCATAGAATTTTATTTAATTATTACTTTTGTCAGATTAAAGTTATTTCTGTGACCATTCTGAGTTTTTCTTTCATTGACCGAAGGGTACCAACAATTTTGTCCACGTGTGTATTTCTGTTGTTGATATTAAGTGATTTAAATGGGTCTTGGAGTTCTCTCATGTGATTAACATAGATTAACACAGTTAGATTGTAATATCGCTTGATGTTCCAAGATCTTTGATGCAATATTGCAGTATGATTACAATTGAACGGTCTCAGGCTAACATGCAACTTCTCTGCTGTGGAGAAAAAATCTAGTGTATTTTTTATTGTAGGTAGTTAAAAAAAATCCAGTGTATTTTTTATTGTAGGTAATATCTCCAAATCACACAAATTAATCTTGAAATAATTTGAAGAGCATTTTATTAATAAAAACAACAGAAATTAGTATTAGTAAAAACAACAAGAAAGCAATGATAAGTATTTACATATTAAATATTGACATCCAGTATCTGTGTAGCCAGGAGAAATGTATGGAATGTATGAATTCCTGTATTGCTTACAGTTAAAAACTTAGCAGAAAGAAAGTGAAAACGCTATGGTTATTGGAACAGAGATTTCAGGATTGACACCCTTTCATTATTTTGCAACTAAGCAAAGTAAGGGCTATGTTGCAAAAAAAGATGTTCTTGTATATTAAACAAATAATAAGACAAGCAGCAGTCCAGGCAGCACATCTTAAGGAACCTTAATTTGCCAGGTATTGAGCAACTTTAGGGGAGCGCAGACGTTCTCTTAGGACATTCTGTAATGGATGGAATATAAGGAGAACTTCCTGTTAATTGAAAACACATCTTCCCACTAAACCATAATGCTCTCTGTCACCTCTGCGGCAAGGTTGGATTTCAGTAGTCAGGAGTATACAGTATGTATCACACATCTGCTCGGTCAAATTAAATCAGCCAAGCTGAACCATAAATATTCACAATGTGAGAACCAGACACTTCCCCAAGCCAAAAGGTCTTACATGTTGATGCCTCATTCCCATACATAGAAACATACTAAATGGATAATGAGCTATCATCCAAGCAAATATGTCCAATGACCAGAAAACAAATTAAATTGCTTTAAATCGCACCTATTTATGAACAGCTCTCTGGGCTACATCATTTCATAGCAGATTTACACTAATTATAATTGTAGACTAGTCTTTAATGTTTTTCCCTTGGTAATTTATTTGGAGCCAATTAAACATGAGAAGGGAAACATGAACTTCTGCCCACAGGAATTTTATTAAAACATAATGGATAGGGCATTAGGGTGTTTGAGTTGCTCATATTTTCATATGTTAATATGAAACTGAAAAGCTGAAATCTTCCACTTTGCCTCCATTTTAATGTTAATATGCTTAACACTCATAAAGCACAAGATAAAATATTTGTGGTTTAATTTTTTTTTTTAATTCAAACATTTAAACATAAAAGAAGACACTAGAGTAAAGGAGAAATACAGAGTGTATATATACAAGTGGTTGACACACAGTCTCAAAATAGTTATGTTTAATGAGGTTGAAGAAAGAAAGAAAGAAAGAAAGAAAGAGTGCTGATGCATCTGTTATATGACTCTAAACATATAATAGTTCTATGAGATTTAGAAATACAAGTTCACAATCTTCCTTTTAATGCCCCCCCCATATGCATTCCAAGATTCACTGCTTCGCATAGGCCTACTTAGTTGAGTGGCCACTTAGATATAGCTTATGAATTATTTATTTGAATTAATCTATAAAACTGATTTTGTATCAAGCATCCAAGCATAGTAATAGGGGTTACACAACATGTATGACAAGGTATAATGTAATCTGGATGCATTTACAGTATGCTGTGTCTGTCGATATCAGAGACAGGCAAAGAGCTAAATGAGTATATATGTGTATATATATATATATATATATATATATATATATATATATATATATATATATATATATAGCAAAGATTTTTAATATTTTTTTTATTCGGAAACCGAGCAAGCATTAGTTTACGAGCGCCGAGTATCATGCTTCACACGTGCGACTCTTATTTTGACACCGAGCGTCACTCTCTCACCTTCCCCCCTCCCCCCCACGGCTTCGCAAACACACAGAAACTCTGCTCGTGCGCGCGCAATTTGACGCTGACACACACACGCACAGACGCTCTCTCGCCTTTTCACCCCCTCCTCAGCTTCACAAACACACAGAAACTCTGCTCTGTCGCGATTCTTTTCAAAGGTAAGGTGCTAGTTCATTTGTTTTTTTGTTTTGTTTTTTACTTTACAACAGTGATTCCCTCAGTATGCGCTCACGCCAGGTCAGAGAGATTTATTTTTTTCCTGTTAAAACGGTGTTTCCATATTTATGTGTGTCCGTTTGTTGTGAAACTTAAGTGATTCCTTTAGTATGCCATCATGCCAGTCTCGCTTTTTTCCGTTAAAACGGTGTTTCCGCTGTGTTTATGCGCTTGTTGTGAAACTTAAAAAGTGAGTCTGTTAATATACGCTCATGCCAGTCTCAGAAAGATTTATTTTTTCCTGTTAAAACGGTGTTTCCGTTGTGTGTGTGTGTTTGTTGTGAATCTTAAAAAGCGAGGTGGGGAGAGGTAGGAGGAGTGTTACTGTGTAAAACGAGGCGAGGGAAGTGGCTAATTACACACACACACTGCGCCTGCATGCGCCAACGGAAACACTTATCTGTCAGGATTTATTTGTAAAGTGCAGATTAATTTGTTTTATTTTCATTTTATAGATTGTATTAATTATTTTTATGTATTTATTTTTTGGGGCTGTGGAACGAATAATTTGAGTTTTCATTATTTCTTATGGGAAATAATGATTTGGTTTACGAGCATGTTGGAATACGAGCCCACTTCTGGAATGAATTATGCTCGTAATCCAAGGTTCCATTGTGTATACTGTGTATATATATATATATATATATATATATATATATATATATAGATGCATTTTCCTATTGCTTGTTTTAAAATATCATTGCTTTAAAATAGGGGCTAAGGCACTGCGTTACTGATCAGAATGTTGGCACTTCACCAGCTCCACCAGGTTGCCATTGTTGGGCCCTTGAGTAAGGCCCTTAACCCTATCTGCTTCAGAGGCACTGTATAATGGCTGACCCCTGTTCTGCTTGCAATCTTTATCTGTTTGTTTGTGCATCACATAAAAACTACCGATCAAATTTTGATGGGTTTTCACATGTGTATTTGGCCGAGCTTGAGGTAACATATAGTCTTTTGATTCATTGCAATCAGCCCATGGAAAGGGAAGATATGATACTTTGAAATTTAAATGGAAAAAGCCCTTATATTATTTTAAAAATCTACCTTGAAAAAAAATCAATAGTTCATCTCAAAATTCAACAGATGGTGCTGTGCATTTTTTAAAACATGCTTATGAGTGTGTAATTGAAATCTACTTAATAAACATAATCTCACACCTTCATTCCGCACTCGTCATAGTAACACATGAAAATGTTAGTTAATTCCAAAATTCAACAAATGCTGTTCATTTTTAAAAACACACTTATGAGTGTGCAATTTAATTCCATGCAAAATAAGTCGCGGGCATATCTACTTAATTATTATATTCATTTCATAATATTGAAAGACCAGGTCTACACATAATGTTGCAATCAAGAGTTGTTTCTTTGCAAACAAAAATTTACATTCATAACAGTTGGACTGCCAAGTCTGTCAGAAAGTGATATGAAAGCAACTTTGACCATGTCTGCAGCAACCATAACGGCTTCTGCCATGCTTCAAATTTTGATGTGCAGGGAATGAGAACATGTTGATTCATTGCATTCAAAAGAGCAAGAGAGAGAAAAAGAGAGAAACTTGCCAAGGTCTATGTTCGAATAGAACCTGTGTTTAATAACCAGTGGAACATAGCTGAAACACTTTCATCCCAAATACCCTTCAGAACCAAGGTGAAGTGGTCCATTTAAGCTTGGTTGAAAGAACCAAAACTTTAATCTGTTCTCATAGTACACTGGTGTTCTGACTTTTTTTTTATCACTATAAGAAATAATATATACAGTAGGACATTGGTGGTTCAGTGATAGATTCCTTGCCTGCCATGTGGAAGGCCTGGGTTCAATTCCCAGCCACTGCCCAAACCCCAGCCACTGGATGCAGTGCCGGTCCTAAGCCTGGATATAATGAGAGGGTTGTGAGGAAGGGAGCAGCTAAATGACCAATAAGAATAAATATATATATATACAAACACACATTTCATTCATTCATTCAATATCTATACTGATTATCCTGTGTCGAACCACCAGTGGCCTGGAGACTAACTTAGGGTCAACTTTGGGCACAAGGCAGGTTACATCCTAGATGGGGTGCCAAGGCACACACATTATTGGATTTAGAAAAGATAATAGTCCTAGAACCTGACCACTTCCAGAAACCCACCAAATATGTTGAGAACACCATGAACACAGAACTGGAGGGTAGATATGAACCTTCAGCCCTGGTGGTGCAAGCCGTAATGCCGCCCCTAGTATTAATACAGATAGTAATATTGCCTGATAACATATCAATTTTGCTCTGGTGACTATCACACAGCACAGGTGACAAATCTTCAGTGACATATCACTGTGTCTGGGCAGAAAGAAGTACTTTTATCATGAGCTGACATCTTTGGCCACCAATACTTTGGTAATCTGTCTAGTTCCATCCTTGAAGAACATGATTTATTAATAGCATACTTTTCCAAAAAAACTTGTATGGGCTTTTTTCTGTTTCAAAGGAGAGGAAATATTAGCAGGAATCGGGCTGTGGGTTTAATGATCCTTAGAGCTCATGTATTTTTTTTTTTACTTAGCTTAAAGAGCATGTTTAGATACTACTTGGACATAAATTATTATTAGGAAATTAAAAATGGAAAAATATATAGGTTTGTCTCTAGGACGCAAAAATACAGTATTGCTGCATTTTGTTCTGAAACCTGTGGTTGAATTAAAATGTATTTTTCTAAGACCAATACTGCTTTGTCATAACTCTTAGAAAGCTAATGCTTTATGGTCTGTAAATAATGAAAGAAATACAGTTTGGCTATTGGAAAGACATTATCTCTTAGTGAAAGGTAATTTTCCTTTGGGGAAATTACATTTTACTTCTACCAAATGCAGTAAATATGTCCTTTTTCCAACATTGCTTATTCTACCTGACAAGATATGCTTGTAATACTACCAGTTTTCAGTAATGTTAAGTTATATTTTATTTGTAGTAAATGCTTTTGAGTTTAAATAATTAATCAGACCTTTCTCTAAGTTAAAATTCCTTTCATTATTTATTCATAATGCTTCCTAGACTGATATACTACACTACATAATTGCTCCTGAAGTTGCTAAAAGTGTTTACTTTGGACAGATTATTATGAAATTGGCAAAGTAAACAATTTCAGAATAAGTTTAAACATTTTTCCCTATATTAGGTTTACAGTTATAGTGATAAATAGTGTACTTAATTAAAATTGCTTCTTTCTGAGGAAAAGGAAAGAAAGGGGGAAAACATTCTTGGTGTATGTCTGCATTATTTCTTCCACTGTTGTGTGTGTGTGTGTGTGTGTGTGTGTGTGTGTGTGTGTGTGTGTGTGTGTGTGTGTGTGTGTGTGTGTGGACTCTTTGTATGTGTTTGGATGTCCAGCTGGAATGGAATGCTGTTTTATCTATTTTTAAACAGGTTCATATCAGTTGCTGAAGTTTGCAACTCAGAAGATTAATTCACATATAGTGATGCTATTTTTTCTTCATCACGGTTTATGTTTTTTGCTTTATTGATTTTATCTGACTGTGGTCTAACAGTTATTAAAGCTTATCTTATGCAGAAGCCCCACCTAAGACAGTGCAGTGTTCATTAAAGTTTAATATTACGTAGAAGCACAATCAACCATTACAGTCTTGTTAGCAACATTGCTCTCTTCTCGTTTTAAGTCACATTAGCTTCAAAGACTAACGGATCATCTGGACATTAAGTAGCCATATAGATATCATTCATGGTAAAATGCAGTAGATGCATTGCAGAACCATATAGTGGGCAGCAGTCTTAAGTGTAATTAGTGCTAATTGGTTGCTCTTCTTTATATGATATCAAGAAGTATCTAATCGAAGATGCTAATGCAAATGAGACCTTAATATTTTATCTAGATATGAATATAGATAAATATTTCACATGCATATGTGTGCATGTTCTTTGTCTATAGGAGACTTATCTGAATCAGGAAATCATCCAAACCTTAGACTAACAATACCCTGTTTATTAATAAATAATAATAATAATAATAATAATAATAATAATAATAATAAATACACTGCCTGGCCATAAATGCATTATTATGCACAATAATAATATTAACACACTCTAATAGTTTGTTAAGCCACCTTTAGAGTTGGTTATAGAGCATATTTGATATGACATTGTTTCAACAACCTTATGCAATGTAACAGCATTTATTTTCATCCAGACTGCATTGACCTGGACACTAGAAAGGGGAATTATGTTAAAATGCTGTTTGTCGACTACAGTTCAGCGTTTAATACTATAATTCCTTCCACACTCTGAGCCCCCAACTGTACTCGCTGTACATGTGCCACTACCAATGCCACCATCATGAAGTTTGATGACTACACCGTTTGGGTGGGTCCAATCTCTGACAACAATGAGAGAGCCTACCTGGAGCAGATTGGAAATCTGTGGTGAGACTGAAGAGACTGGTGCCAGAAGAACAACATCCTTAACATTAACAAGTCAAACTCCTGCACCACAGAGAGCATCTTGATGGGAAACATCACAAACTGGGTTAGGAACAGCACCATGCAGACAGACGAGCTCTACAGAGGTTGTTGCGATCACCTGAGCGCATCATCCGCACCAAGCTCCCTGACTTGCTTAGGTCAAGAAAGTGCATGGACTTCCTGATGGCTACAAAGAGAGACTGTGAAGAAGCTTCTTCCTGCAGGCTATACTGTACACAAATATAACACCACATAGGACTTTTAGGTTCACATAGGTTCTTTCACACACTAACACTCTGCCTACTCATCACGTTGCACATTTATTCACACAATTGCACATTTATGCACAAGTTGCACATCTCTGGAACTTTGCACATTGTTCTTATGATTGGATACAAATGAGGTCTAAGCTGTAATGTATCCTGCATAACCCTTACACTTAACATCTGATGACCTTCTATTTCGATTCTACTGCATCTTATTAATGGCGGCACGATGGTGTAGTGGTTAGCACTGTCGCCTTGCACCTTCAGCCATTCGATTTGATTCGATTCCTGTCTCTGTGAGCATGGAGTTTGCATGTTCTCCCCGTGCTTGGTGTGTTTTCTCCGGGTACTCCAGTTTCCTCCCACAGTCCAAAGACATGTAGGTTAGGTTAATTGGCATTCCCAAATTGGCCGTAGTGTGTGAATGAGTGTGTGTGCCCTGCGATGGATTGGCACTCTGTTCAGGGTGTACCCCACCTAGTGCCCTAAGTCTCCTGGGATAGGCTCCAGGGCCCTCGTAACTCTGAATAGAGGATTCAGTGGTAGAGACGATGAGTGAGTTAGTGTATCTTATTACTTGTACATATTACAAATTTTACAGATAAAGTTTTCTATATTTGTGTATTTTTCTCATTTCATATTTTATTTCTTTATTAAATACTTTTTTATTTATTCATTTTAGGTCACAGGCGGTCATGTAACCATTTCACTGCATATTATATTCTGTATGACTGTGTATGTGACTAATAAAATGTTAATTTGAATTTGATACTCTGGTTATTATGATACAACATAAGTGATCAAGTGATCACGGTCATTCATGTTTTCATGAATCCTTCCACTCCAGTTGTTTGATCACCACAGTGATTGAAGGTTTTAATAACGCAACAGTTTTTAACCCAATTCCAGTCATTTCAGCATTCTTGTTAGCGATTTTATTTGCTTGATGCAGGAACAACCGTTGCATGACTAAGGCATCCCTAGCTTGTTTAAGAAATAAGAAGCTGTTCACTAGAACAGTTAGGATTAAAGGTATTGTTGCCAGCTAAAATACACTAATTACTTCACTAGCTTAAAATGCTCTTAAAACCTTGCATATTAAATCCTCAAATAGTGACTTTTTGGCCAGGAAACTATGAATGTGAAATGGTCAATGAATGACCAAATAAGAGATATAATTGAAATCTATACCGGCACGCTGTGGTGTAGTGGTTAGCACTGTAGCCTTGCACCTCCAGGGTGTTGTGAAATCTATACGGTATATGCTAGGGCTGCATGATTTGATCAAAGAAAATCACATTGCAATTATTTTTACACATATTGAGCTTGCGATTTAAAATGTGGTATGTAACTATTAAATGTACTGTTTTGTATTTAAATATATTGATATATAAGCTAGCAGCAAATACCTGGACAAATGACAAATGAATGAAGGTCATACACAGGTTTTCCAAGATCAAAAAAGTTGAGTCCTCATAAAAAACTTAAAAAATTTTTTTTTTTAAAACAGACGCATGGGGCCTCCGAGTGGCGCAGTGGTTAAAGCGCTCGCCCTATCATCCGGAGATCGCTAGTTCGAATCCCGGGTGGTGTTGTAATCTCTCGCAGCCAGAGGTCTAGAGAGAGCTGATTGGCCGAGCTCTCTCAGAGGGGAGGGATGAGAGGTACTTAGTGCTCCCACATTAATCACGGCTCTACAGCCAATCAGGGGCGTCTGTGAGCTCGCGCAACGGAGGGAGTGGATAGCGCTGTCCTCCGAGTGTGTTACGCCGCCCCCAACGGTGCGCGAGCGAGCAGTTCGAAAAGATGCGGTCGGCTGGCGTCACGTGGTTCGGAGGAAACACGTGATAGTCTTCGGCCCTCCCGGCTGAGTGGTAGTAGTAGCCTTAATGTGGGAGCCCCCTAGTGACGGGGAGGAAGTGGACAAAATCGGGGAAAAAAAAAAAAAAAAAAAAACAGACGCATGAGTGCTCCCAGTGTTGCTTCAGAGGTTGCAGAAGATTGAGGTCAGCTTGTCAATGCTCAAACCATACTCCATGCATGTCATCCCAGAAGGAAGCTTCTTCTGGAGCTGGTTCACAAGAAAGCCCGCAAACAGTTTGCTGAAAACAACCTGTCCAAGGGCATGAATTACTGGAACCATGTCCTGTGGTCTCATGAGATTAAGATAAACTTGTTTGGGTCAGATTGTACCAAGAAAATTGTCCCTTGCGTAAAGTTAAGCACGAAGGTGGTAGCATCATGGTCTAGGGCTGCATGAGTGCTGCTGGTACTGGGGGGTTGTGGTTCATTGAAGGAAACATGGATTCCAGTATGTACTGTGACATATCAAAGCAGAACATGATGTCCTCCCTTAAAAAAACTGGACCAAATGGCAGTTTTCCAACATGATAATGTCCCCAAACACACCACCAAGGTGACAACTGCCTTGCTGAGGAAGCTGAAGGTGATATAGTGGCCAAGTATGTCTCGAGACCTGAATCATATTGAATAACTGTGGGGCATCCTCAAGCGGAAGGTGGCAGAGCGTCAGGTGTCAAACATCCAGCAACTCTATGATGATATTATGGAATTACACAAATTTGGAAGGTCCTATCAAGCTGCTAAGCACATGAACATGATGAATAGGACATTTGACTTAAACAATGTACAGCTAGCAAGGTTAAACAATGTACAGCTATTATCACCAGGATGTTCTCACTTTTGTTGCCAGCAATTTTTTTACAATAATGGCTGTATGTTGATGTATTTTCAGAGAACAGTAAATCTGTACTGTTATACAGCTCCACATTGACTACTCTAAATTTCATTTGTATAGTTTTGTCCTTTAAGATGATATGCTAAAATGTTTGCTGAAATTAGACGGGTGTACTCATTTTTGTGACATACTGTATATATGAGGTGTGATCATAAAATTCGTATTATCTTATAAAGAAAACATAAAAAATATTTTTTTTAATTATACAAATTATGTCTCCAGAAATCATTCCTTCTTGTTTAAAAATCTCTAGGTCAGCTAGGGTCAAAAATAAGGCAAAGCATTGTGGAATGCTGTGCATGAAACTTGCATGCCAACAGGGCATAGCTCCAGACACACATGCTCAGAGTAGTGAAAAGGAAATTGTGCTGTGCAGTTGTTGTTAGAAATGGGTCTCTCTATGGAGGAGAAAGTATTCATAGTTGAGTATTATTTCCACTCATACGGAAGTGATTGTAAATGGGCAAAGAAGTTTAAAAAGATGGCAGAACAATTCTGAGAAAGATTTAATAAGACAGCACCAAGTAACACATTTATGCTGTCTATTGTTGAAAAATTTTGCCATTCTGGTAGTGTACTGTATCAACATTATGCAATCAAATCTCCTTTTGCAGGAGTCCGCAGCAACCTTTGTTCCGGGATATGTGTGAGAATCTGCATGAATGATATGAACACTGTCTACAGCGAGGCAATGCATACTTCAAACATTCACATTATGCATACTGTGGTAAATCAACAAGCTAATAGTGTGTATGTTAGTTTCCTTCCGTGTGGCAGACGCTAAAAGCGCGAGGAGTGGAATGTGAGAGATGGAGTTGGAGCTCCCTACGGCATGTGAACTCTCAAGCAGAGCTGCATTTAGTGACCCCCGAAGAGAAAAAGGCTGCTATGTGTTCCATGACCAGGCTTATGGTCCCAGCCAGGAAGGCCGCCCAGGCGAGGAGTGTTTGGGAGATACTCGCCTGACGCCGCACCAATGAAAGCTAGGAGGAGCTGACTGAGGAAGCTCGCAGCAGCCACTGCCCACGCGGGCCCACTCTGCCCACCGCCACCATTCACCAGCCTGTGCCAACAGGTCTGCACATGCATCCTTTCCTTCCCTTTTTCCCTTCCGCCCTCCTTTTAACCCCATTCCTTCCCCAATAATACTAATAAAATTACCCCTTTTCCATAAGACCTTGTCTCGTGTTCGTGTCTCATCAAAGGTGACTATTGGAGGCCAATCATGACCATTGTATTTATTTCCATTTTGTACGACCGTGGTAGGACCTCCAGTCGACACACTATAGGTAATTTGGAAATTTCGACTGGGGGAGGAAACCGGAGAACCCAACCAAGGATGGGGAGAAAAACTCCAAATTCCAAGCACACAGACCCAACCTGGGAATCGAACCCAGGACCTGCAGGTACAAGACAAGACCTGCAAGACAGCACTGCTAACCACTAAGCACCCCCACCCCACACATACACACACAGCTGTCCTTATTTGTGATTTTGGATCTATATACAGTACAGTGAGCAAATGCATACGTCTATATGTTGGGAGGAGTGTGTGGGGTAGAACTCAGGTGGGCAATGGACAGAATGATGGGTAGGCCAACTGTAAGGAGAAAGAATGGATCTGTTTAGCATGATATGTTCATAACAGCACTGTGTTAGTGTCTTTGCTGGCCAATATGAAATATCAACATAGACTGGAACGTGAACATCAAGAAGACCTCACATTATTTTAGCCTGACAAATGATGCAAAGCTATGATGAACTAGAAACATGGGCTGGATTCTTGCAGTTAGATAAGTTCAGGAGCCCCGCAGGCATCTTTTATTGCAGTAAAGCAAGTAAGGTGCTCCTCTAGGAGATCAATATGCTGGCAGTGTTATGTATCCACAAACGGTGACCTATCAACAGTGACTCCCTGCTCTTAAGTCGTAAAATCGATACTAACCACATTTTAAACCCATTATGTGGTATTAACACTCACACACCTCTGCACAAACACATATGCACAATACAAATCATCCATATCTCAGAGGATAATTTGATAGATTGCATCTCCTGCAAGTTTTGTTTATTTAAGGCTGCACCTCATCATTAATGTTACATGACTTTACTTGACATCATTTAACGTTACACATTTAACACTGACCCTGCTCTTTGATTAGCAATACTTCATCCAAATTCCCTTGGCCCCATTTTTACCTCAACAGGCAACCTTCAGCTTTTATTGAATTACCACAAATCTCAAATATGGATATCAAATAACCACAAGCTGCTTTAAGAGATGTTTAGAGAAATAGTCATCATTTGCATTTATATTAGAGTTGTAAATCGTGTGGTATCCCAAAACACACTAACATGCTTATTCTCCAAATCAAAATATGAAACTTAAACTTTTGAACAAATATATTCACTACTGCTCAAAAGTTTGGGATCACTTTATAACTCCATGATTTTTATTTCTTTTTTTCATTGTAAAGCAATGCTGAAAGCGTTCAAAATATGCAATAATCTGCTTTGAACAGTTAATTTGAGCTGTATCTGCTACCCATGATCTGTAAAGCCTTCATAATGACTCTAATCCGAGGGGCTTTTAACTAGTCTAAACTCTAAATAAACTTCTCCTCTGCAGCAGAGGTTAATTTTGGTCTTACCTTCCTGGGAAGATCTTCATGAGATTCAGTTTCATAATGCTGCATGATGGGTTTTGCAAATGCTCTGGGCAATACTGTTCTTGAAAGAACTATTACAGAAAGGCTGACATCCGTGTCTTAACATATGTGTTATTTCATAGTTTTGAAATTCCCAGTATTGTCGTAGAATGTAGAAAATAAAACACTAAACAAAAACAAAGGATTTTGAAAGTGATCCCAAAATTCTGAATGGTAGTGTGTGTACAGTACAATTTGTAATAATTTGCTCTGCAAAGGTATGTGGAAGCAAAAGAGAGTAAGCATTTCATCAGCATATTGATGAAATGGTGGCAGCATAATGAGTCTAATTATATCAAGAGCAGAGATAATGTTCCAGAAAATTAGATATTTATTGCCTAAAAAAGTGAGATTGATGTTACAAGGGGACGCTCCAATATGGTGTCACCGAGTATATTGTTATGTGTGGGAGCCTCAACGCAGACATTAGAGGGGAACGTTGGGATGTGGGGTGATTGTGTGTACTTTGGCAGGGATTAATCGGTTAAAGCGAACACTTCGCAGTGGAACATGGAAATGACCGAAGGGTACCAACAATTGTCCCCACATCCCAATGTTCCCCTCTAATATCTGCATTGAGGCTCTCACACATCTTTCATTGACCAAAGGGTACCAACAATTTTGTCCATGTGTGTGTGTGTGTGTGTGTGTGTGTGTGTGTGTGTGTGTGTATATATATATATATATATATATATATATATATATATATATATATATATATATATGGACACGTGGACACGTGGACAAAATTGTTGGTACCCTTCGGTCAATGAAAGAAAAACTCACAATGGTCACATAAATAAGTTCAATCTGACAAAAGTAATAATTAAAAAAATTCTATGAATGTTAACCAATGAAAGTCAGACATTGCTTTTCAACCATGCTTCAACAGAATTATTTAAAAAAATAAACTCATGGAACAGGCCTGGACAAAAATGATGGTACCCCTAGAAAATACTGAAAATAATGTGACCAAAGGGACATGTTAATTCAAGGTGTGTCCACTAATTAGCATCACAGGTGTCTACAATCTTGTAATCAGTCAGTGGGCCTATATATAGGGCTCCAGGTAGTCACTGTGTTGTTTGGTGACATGGTATGTACCACACTCAACATGGACCAGAGGAAGCGAAGGAAAGAGTTGTCTCAGGAGATTCGAAAGAAAATTATAGACAAGCATGTTAAAGGTAAATGCTATAAGACCATTTCCAAGCAGCTAGATGTTCCTGTGACTACAGTTGCACATATTATTCAGAAATGTAAGATCCATGGGACTGTAGCCAATCCGAATGGTAAGAAAAGAGCCCGAAAGACTTCTAAAGAGATCCAAGGTGAACTTCATGCTCAAGGAACATCAGTGTCAGATCGCACCATCCGTCGTTGTTTGAGCCAAAGTGGACTACATGGGAGACGACCGACACCATTGTTGAAAACAAATCATAAAAAAGCCAGACTGGAATATGCCAAACTACATGTTGACAAGCCACAAAGCCTCTGGTAGAATGTCCTATGGACAGATGAGACAAAAATGGAACTTTTTGCCAAGGCACATCAGCTCTATGTTCACAGATGGAAAAATTAAGCATATCAAGAAAAGAACACTGTCCCTACTGTGGAACATGGAGGAGGCTCTGTTATGTTCTGGGGCTGCTTTGCTGCATCTGGCACATGGTGTCTTGAATCTGTGCATGGTACAATGAAATCTCAAGACTATCAAGGGATTCTAGAGAGAAATGTGCTGGCCAGTGTCAGAATGCTGGGTCTCAGTCGCAGGTCATGTGTCTTGCAACAGGACAATGACCCAAAACACACAGCTAAAAACACCCAAGAATGGCTAAGAGGAAAACATTGGACTATTTTAAAGTGGCCTTCTATGAGCCCTGACCTCAACCCTATCGAGCATCTTTGGAAGGAGCTAAAACATGTTGTCTGGAAAAGGCACCCTATATATATATATAATGTATATTACTAATAATGTATGAGAAGAAACACCATTTCCATTAGTTTAATATTTATTACCCCAAAAATTTAGACATTAACACGGATAGCCCCAAATAACAAAAATTGACAATGTCAGTAGCGCAAAGACAGCTTGACAGCTACGTCTCATGCTCCTCACTAGCCTCATGATGTTGTTCTGAAGCCATGCCTTCCACTCTTCCACAAGTACTATATGCAGTTCTGCCAGGTCACGTGGGGATGGGGTACAATCATCCAGTCTCTGTTTCAACTGGTCCCACACGTACTCTATGGGGTTCAGGTCAGGGGACATTGATGGCCATGCCATATGAGGCACTCCAACTTCCTGAAGTCGAGCTGTGAAAATTCTGCCACGATGTGGTGGAGCATTAACATCCATTAACAGAAAGTTGGGGGTGTGCTGGTGGAATTGGGGGATGATAATGATGGGGTCTATGATGTATCTGAGGTAAGAACATGCAGTGACTGAGCCATCTACAATAACCAAATCTGTTTTGCGCTGACTGGTGATACCTGCCCAGACTGTTGCACCTCCTCGACCAAAGCAAACCCTGGGGACCATGTTGACCTCAGCGTATAGCTCACCTCGCCTTCTCCAGCAACGGTTACTCGACACTCATCAGTGAACAGGATGATAGACCACTGCTGCATTGTCCAGGTCACATGGTCTTGTGCCCACTGCAAACGTTCACGGCGGTGTCTTGGTGTCAGTGGTGTCAACTGCAATGGTCGTCTGGCATTCAAGCCAACGTGGTGAACTCAGTTGCGAATGGTTTTTCTGGAAACCCTAGTACCCCTCACATCTTGTAAACGGACCTGCAGCTGTGTGGCAGTTGATAACGTTGTCTGAGTGCATAGGTCCTTAGGTACTGGCCATCGTTGCGGTCTGTCACTCCTGGGTCTCCACTCCTGAGTCTGTCATGAACTCTGCCAGTAGTTCTGTGTCTTGATGCAAGTCTGCTGATTTGAGACTTTGAGACACACTGCCTGCCACCGACTCGAAGGCGTGCCATGGCCGGGTGGCGCTGCTCATCTGTTAAGTGACTTCGTGTGTTCATGACTGTTTGAATGATGAACTTGGAATGATGTACTGACAATACCAGCTTTGTATACCCAGAGAATGTTGAAATTGATGCCACATAGAAAAGGGTTGTCTTTTGGTATTGGCCCCAGTAAAAGGCACACCTGTACACAATGAGACCATTATGGAAAACACAAAATGAGGTGTGTCTTTCACTCCAATACAGTTGCCTCCCTATCCAAAAATGTCTGAAATGAAACAAACACCGTATGTATGACATCCACTGTGTCTCTCACAATATCCCTAACTTATTGTGAGTAGTGTGTATGTCTCTCTTCAGTTTTCTCTTTTCCTTAATCTTTTCCCTTCTCTTCAACTTTTTACTCTTTAGTTTTATTCTTTCTTGATCTTTTACTCTTTTCTTTTCTCTTATACCAGAGCAATGCTCCCAAACCTGTTGCTCTCTAAACGTTTGCACATAGTGCACTGGTTTCTGGGTTCTTAAATCATCTACTGGCAAGTTTGCTTTGATTGGCAACGTGGCTGGGTTGCCTAGTAACCATGCCTGTCTGCCGCTCTGTTTGCCTATAAATCTACATAGTCGTACGCGGGCAGCCGTGTTACAGTTTCCAACACCCCCTACCCCCTTTCTAGGAGCAACTTCTGGGGTTCTTGTGCCAGCTGTGCGGCTAGCCCAGAACTCTCTAATTGAGCCACATTTGAGAAGATGTAGAAAACGCCTAAAATCTCATTTAAGTCTTAAAGATGCCTCATTTCTTTCTAGGAGAAAAAGAACAGATTAACATGAGATCTCATCTTGGATTTTCCTTTGCTGTGGTGTACATGGTGGTGAATTAACCCTTCATTGTAAAACGCCAGTGTAATATTCAGCCAGCAGAATAGAAATCGTCTTTTTTCACCACAGACACATGGACATGAGGCGAGGTCTTATGGGGGAAAAAAGAAAATTTTATTTAGAAAAAACGGGGAAGGAGAAGGGTTTAAGGAGGGAGGATGGAAAGTAAGGGGAGGAAAGGAGTGCCATGTGGGCACTGCTGGCGAAAGGTAGCGGCAGGCAGAGTGGCTGAATGGAGCACGCTCCTTAACATGACCCCTCCCTCTCTTGGGGTGTGGCCTCAGGAAGGAGTCCCTTTTGACGTCCGTCAGATAAGGATCAGGGGCCTTAACGTGAGAGGTGCCAGAGGCTTTTTCCTCTTCGGATGAACAGAGGCATTCCCAAAACAAGTGGAAATTCCTTTTTTGGCCTTCAGTTTAAAAAAATGTAAAGATCCTGAAAAATAATTGTTGTAGGATCAAAATTTTTTTTTCAAGATTTTAACACCTAAGCTACATCTGTCTACACCCCGTATCTCATGCTCATAAATGCCAATCACCTACGTGTCAGATAGCATCAGACCACAGGCGGCAAATGATTAAGATACCCCACCCTGCACCACATTTTTTTCCTAAAGCTGCTCCATGAATAACACCACCATTACATTACATTGAGCCCATTTAAGACTTATCATTAAGAGCTCGCAAATCAGCACTCTGATACCTTAATTTACTGCTGTGCCTTCAAAGTACAATTCAATCAACTTCTTTATTAGCTCCCTATGTATGAGCTTGTCACTGTTACAGAAGCTCAAAAATGTATTTTCTCATCTGCCTCCCAATCACTCCATCTTAAAATCCCTCATCCCACCACAATTATCTAAATGGAGCCAGATCGTATTGAGAACTCATAGAAATGCAGGGTTTTTAAGTAAAATATTTGTGTGTGTATTTTATGTATGACAATGCAGTTGACGTTGAAATAATAAGACAGATACCTAGTAGCATCACAAGGGTTTATCTTAATCACCTAAAGTAATTAAGAAAACAGATCACCTTTTAGTAATGTAAGTCAAACACGTTTGATTAACTGTGACATATTACCATCATTAGTCAAGATCTACTGTGTTGTCCTTTCCAACATGTTGATTTTTCTCCTAATTACTATAAAGTACTTTGTTTAATATTAGAATTAACACACATTTAATACCAGATTGGTTTATATCCAAAGTATTCAAAAAAATAAAGATAAGCACATTTATAATTTAAATAACTGCATGAATAATTGAAATGCTATCTTTATCTATCTTTATGCTATCTTTATCTGACAGGCTGTAAATTATAACTGAGCCAGGCAAGTTCAACCAAGCGTTACCATTTATGTGTTCAAACAACTGGCAAACCATATTGGCCATTATAATAGGTCATGAATTATGTTCTTTACCTCCAGCAAATTGACTTGTTGAAATCACAGCAGCATAGAAGGTTAACAAAATGGTTCTTTCTTACTTTCTTTCTCACTTTTTTCTTTCCTACTTTCCAGCAAGTAAAAATTCTATCCTTGCATTTGAATAATACATTCAACATTTACATATCAAAATAATAAAAAATATAAATAAATAAAACAAACACTTGGTGAAATTACAGTGTAAAAATCTGCAATCAAAGCTATGTTTAATAGTGAAATAAGTACATTTGCAAACATATAGAAAGAAACAATTATGTAAAACACTTAGTATGGCTAATCAGAAAAGAGGCTTTAGATTGTTAGCGCGATAGGATTTTGTAACAATGGGAAAAGGTCATGTAGTCTGATGAGTCCAGATAGACCATTTTTCCAAAGCTTTGGGTGCATCAGGGTAAGAAGGGAAGCAAATAAAGCAATGTACCCATCTGAAGTGAGTGCTATGATCTGTGGTTGTTTTAGTTGGGCAGTTCTAGGCCAACAAAAGTCTGTCGCAATAAAATTAAAATATATAGTACTACTGTGGGATATTTTATCCCAGGGGACTCTAGAGACAGTTGCAAGGTACCGGCAGGCTCGAAGGACAGCAGCTGCAGCGGTAGCAGAGGTAAAGCAGTGGGTGTGGGAGGAGCTCGGAGAATCCATGGAGAAGGACTTTCGGGCGGCACCAAGGTGCTTCTGGAAGACCATCCGGCACCTCAGGAGGGGGAAACGGGGAACTACCCAAGCTGCGTACAGCAAGGATGGGACGCTGCTGACCTCGACTGAGGTGGAAAGAGCACTTTGAGGAACTCCTGAATCCGACTAAGCCACCCTCTGTTGCAGAGACAGAGCTGGAGGATGACGGGGGGACGACGTTGATTTCCCTGGGTGAGGTCACTGAGGTAGTCAAACAATTCCACGGTGGCAGAGCCTAAGGAGTGGCAGACGGGGGTGGTGGTTCCCCTTTTTAAAAAGGGAGACCAGAGGGTGTGTACCAACTACAGGGGCATTACACTACTCAGCCTCCCTGGGAAAGTCTACTCAAAGGTGCTGGAAAGGAGGGTTCGGCCGATTGTCGAACCACAGATTGAAGAGAAACAATGTGGTTTTCGTCCTGGTCGTGGAACAATGGACCAGCTTTTTACGCTTGCAGGAATCCTGGAGGGGGCGTGGGAATATGCCCATCCAGTCTACATGTGTTTTGTGGATTTGGAGAAGGCATATGATCGCGTCCCTTGGAATTTCCTGTGGGAGGTACTGCGGGAGTATGGGGTAAGGAGGTCACTTCTCAGGGCCATCCAATCCCTTTACACCCAAAGTGAAAGCTGTGTTCGGATTCTTGGCAGTAAGTCAGACTTGTTTCCAGTGGGTGTTGGCCTCCGCCAGGGCTGTGCTCTGTCACCAGTCCTGTATGTGATTTTCATGGACAGGATATCAAGGCGCAGCCGTGGAGGAGAGGGTATCCAGTTTGGTGAGCTAAGGATTGCATCGCTGCTTTTTGTAGATGATGTGGTCCTGATGTCATCATCAGTCTGTGACCTGCAGCGCTTGCTGTATCAGTTTGCAGCTGAGTGTGAAACGGTGGGGATGAGGATCAGTACCTTGAAATCTGTGGCCATGGTTCTCAGCAGGAAACCAATGGATTGTCTACTCTAGGTAGGGAGCGAGTCATTACCCCAAGTGAAGGAGTTCAAGTATCTCGGGGTCTTGTTTACGATTGATGGAATATTGGAACGTGAGCTTGGCCGGAGAATCGGAGCAGCGGGGACGGTATTGCAATTGTTTTACCGCGCCATTGTAACGATAAAAGAGTTGAGCCAAAAGACAAAGCTCTCAATTTACCGGTCGATCTTAGTTCCAACCCTCACCTATGGTCATGAGCGTTGGGTCATGACCGAAAGGACAAGATCGCGAATACAAGCGGCTGAAATAGGGTTTCTCAGAAGGGTAGCTGGCTTATCTCTTAGAGATAGGATGAGAAGCTCAGTTATCTGTGAGAAGCTCGGAGTAGAGCCGCTACTCCTTTGCGTGGAAAGGAGTCAGTTGAGGTGGTTCGGGCATCTAGTAAGGATGTCACCAGGACGCCTTCCTAGGGAGGTGTTCTTGGCACGTCCAGCTGGGAGGAGACCACGGGGCAGACCAAGGACTAGATGGAGAGATTATATCTCCACACTGGCCTGGTAACGCCTCGGGATTTCCCAGTCAGAGTTAGCTGATGTGGCTGGGGAAAGGGAAGTTTGGGGTTCCCTGCTGGAACTGCTACCCCCGCGACCCGATTTTGGATAAGTGGTTGAAGATGGATGGATATATAGTACTGCATCTCTTATGCAAATTTAAATGTGTGTATATGTGTATGTGTGTAGCTTATAAATAATGAAACAGATGGTTGCATGTGGTCCGTTCCCTAGTTACTCCATGACTAATCAGTTTAAAGGCCTGGCGATGGTTCTGAGTGTTACAGAACATTTGCATTTGGTAGCTGTTCACTGGAACTCTCAACATGAGCCCCAAAAAGGTTGACGTCTATGCAAGTGAAAGAGGCCATTGATAGGCTGAAAGAAAAAAACAAAACAAAAACTAATAAGAGACATAGAGGAAAAAATTAAGAGTGGCCAATACAACATTCATTTTTATTAAAAAAAGAATTGTCTGGCAAGTTTACCAACAGCATAAGGTCTAGAAGACCATGGAGGACACCTAAAGTGGATTTAGAATCCTGTCCATGGTAAAGAAGAACCCTTTCATAACCTCTAGCTAATTCAAGAACACTCTTGAGTAGGGCTGCAACAACTAATCGATAAAATCGTTAATTATCGATAATGAAATTCGTTGTCAACGAATGCCGTTATCGATTAGTTAGACTGCTCACGTTACTGAGGAGCGCGACCACAAGATGCACAAATACACAAAGATACACACAGATACACAGCCGCTTGCGCAATGGAGATTACAGAAGCGTTTGCAGGAAAAAGCGTGCGTCTATGGCGTTATATTCCTGCCACAATTCTGAGCTGTTTGACATTTTGAGAGCAGACAAATCACTCTATGCACGTGCAGTGCCCCCACTGCGCACTCAACAGCTCGATTCTGCGCGTGCAATGTCTCCAGTGCTCGCTCAACATGTTCTCCGTGCATGCACGACTTCTTGATTCTGTGCGGGCTCCCCTGCTCGCTCAACATGTTCTCTGCTCGTCTCTGCCTTCACGCGCAAGCAACATTTATTTTCTGTGCGCGCTCGACTCAAAACCAGCCAATCACAAACTTCCACACACGGCTTCTGATTGGCTGTTCCTTCTCTATCAGCTGGCACTATCTGCAATTATTGCTAAAATGCTGTATTTTGCATACTCAAATGCTATTATTTATTTATTTATTTAGTTATTTATTTTTAAAAAGAGACAAGTCAGCATAAGTGAGTTCATTCAAAAAAAGAAATCCCCCATGCACTCCACAACAAGCAGCCACTATAACAGATGCCATCCAATATAATAAGAGTACAACAATTGTTTTGCTTTTTTATTTATTTATTTATTTATTTATATTTTGGATATTTAGAGGAGTTTTACTGTTTAAAAACAAACTTTGTCTTTAATTTAAGGTTTAAACTGTCAAAATTAAAGATCATTAAACTTTATATGTGGCTTTTGCATTTTTAAAGTTTAGTTTTATACATAACTAATACCCTGATTTATGGTTTTATATAGTTATAAGCAAAATATCAAATTAAAGAAGTGATAGGACACTGCTTCATATTGCTGATAGATAATGATTAAAAACATACAGAGAAAGCAACCCAAGGCAAAGAAATATTATATGATATTATTCACTGGCCATGACAGTCACCTCCTCTCAACCCAATAGAGCATGTGTTTCACTTACTGATGACAAAACTGGCATAAAGACCTACAGACCTGATGGTAGCTGCAGTAAGGGCCTAGCAAAGTATCCGAAGGGAGGAAACACAGCATTTGGTCAGGACTTGAGGCAATCATTGATTGCAATATCCCAATTAAAGGTTAAAGTTTTGAAACTCCTCCTATATTGTGTTTCATTTCAAATTCAACCTGAAATATACATTGATCAACCACAACATTATGACCACAACCTAACATTGAGTAGCCCGCCCAACTCCCCTTCCACCAAAACAGTAATGACCTATGTGTTCTGACACCTTTCTATTGATACCAACATTCTCCTTTTCCTCAATTTGAGCTACAGTAGCTCTTCTATTGGATCGAACTAGGAAGCAGGACAACCTTCACTCCCCATGTGCATCAGTGAGCCTTGCCCATCCTGTTGCCAGTTCACCGGTTTTCCTTTCTTCAGTTTTGGATTTGCTCTGACCCAATTGTCTAACCATTACAATTTGGCCCTTCTCACAGTAGCTACAGTACATTTTCAATATCTCATTACAGTGGTGGCTGGAACTGGGTGATATATTAGGCAGCAAGTGATTTTTCCTGAAGCTGATGTGTTGGAAACAGAAAAAATTAGTCAAGCATAAGGATTTGCTGAAAAAACTGCAAGTCTTGTTGGGTGTTTGTGGTCGCCAGTGGTCAGGACATAGTAATCCAAAAGAAACCCAAGGAAGGAAGACGACCGGTTGAACCGGTGAAGATCTACCCTATTCGAGTGTGACCTGGTCTTTTATAGGCGATAGGTGCATCAGTGAGCCCTGCCCACTTCCCCCACACACAGGTGCTGCAGGTAGAATGACGTATGTGACACTGTGTTTGTGACAAGTCAGAGCGAGAAGGTTTTTTTATTGTGAGCGCACTGGCTCTAAGCCTGCCGTCACAATGTATACAGTATGTGTTTATGTGTATGTATGTGTGTGTGTGTATATATATATATATATATATATATATATATATATATATATATATATATATATATAATTAGTGTATTAGTGTATTAGTATTATGAGTGTGTGTGTGTGTGTGTGTGTGTGTGTGTGTGTGTGTGTTTGCATAATATTGAGAAATGTAATTTCATAACATTGGGTATTATATGACTGACATTAAAATTTCTGCAGTATAATAGAGAGACAGTTGCTTTTAAAAGCATTTCCATTAGGCAACATGTCGTAAAATATCACAATATTCATTTATCTAGAGAGCACTCCCATGAGGCACTGGTTTCTTTTTAACACAGCTTAATGAAGCATTTTATTTAACAAGAATGAAATGTAGAAAGTGAGAGAATTAGATAGGCAAGTGATTTATTTAACCAGAACATTCCATTTCCTTCTTGCTAATGCTTCCAACTAGGGTTATTTTACTCAAAGCTTAATAAAAAATGTTAAAACTTCCACAACGATTTGGTATGGAATACAGTGTAAATTATTTTTTTGCTATAAGTTGGTGTAAAAGAATAGAATTTCAATTATCTTTTTTTAAAAGTTTGAAAAATTTACATACAACATTTAATTTTTCTATACAGTTGGATAGTTAGTGAATACCATTAAAACAGCAGCTCCGCCATGAAGTTTCAACAGACTTTAATTTACATTGATATATTGTTTCATTTTTGCAGACTACTGCATTAAAATTCTTCAAGTGCTGCTTATAAACTAATAACTTAATTTTCATATTCCATGCCCAACTGGCTAAATAACTGGCCCAACTTAAATAGCATGCTAGAATGCAATATTAAATGTTGTATTTTTGTCTCTTATTTTTTTTTTTTTTACATTGCAATAAATATTTGCGAACAAAACAGATGTGGATAGAAAGATAGATAGATAGATAGATAGATAGATAGATAGATAGATAGATAGATAGATAGATAGATACTGTACAGACATACATTTATGCATACATACATTTTTATACACCCACAACAGGAGCTCTGGGTCCACATATTTATCTTACATCCTTTTAAAGTAACTGAAGAAATGCAACAATCACATGTTTGTCCTTTTTACCTCCTATTTACCCATAATATAAAACTTGTAAAGGGTTCAGTCTTAAATAATGACAAATGACCACCCAATGCTAAATACATAATTCAGAAGATAAGAGCAAAGTTTTGAGCTGTCAAATAATTCTACTCACGCATAATCACTGGATTTGATTCATGCTTTGTCTCTTGCATCATAAGAGCTTGGTTTTCTGGCAGCAGAGCCAGACACGTTCCCATTGGGGCTTGTAGGCTTAGAACCCATATACCCTCTTCTTTGCCTTAGGCCTTTTTTTGTCTGTGAGCTAATACTGGCTAAGACAGGGGTAAAGGAGAGTTCACAAAACATTAATTCACTTACAGACATTTACTGTCATTCAGTAGGCAAATGAGTATTTAGTATTTAGTGTGAAATGAAAAATATAAATGTTCATTAAATTAATAAAGATTTTTAATGAATTTCATAATCAATCTGCTTTTTATTTTCTAATAGCTTGTATTATACATATAACACATATCAAAATGCATTTTCATAATTTTTGAGGAAAGAGAGTGTATTCAAGTTTGGATTTGTATAGTCGTGTTCCATAATGTACAATGACTACACTGTGTAAAATTAAAAGGTTTGTTTGACAACTCCATTTTAGGCTTTTATTTCTAATGACATAACATCAATGTCTAGCTTCATCCACTCCAAAATGGAAATGTCAGACATTTAGTTTAAAAAGACCCAATTTACTGTACAACAGAATTTGCAGCTATCTGCAATGTTACAGAATTCTAAAGAATAACAATGTTTTATTGTTCAATTGTCAATGTTGTCCCAAGTCTAAAGCATTCAATCTTAAAAGATGCAACAAAAACCACACATGTAAGAGTTCATACAGAATTGTTTTATAACTGTGTACTAAAATAATTAATTAATACAACAATATGACAGTTGAAAAAATCAATTGTTGGTTTGACCTTTAAAGGACAAGACAGAAATCACAATGTTGCAGAGTTTTGCATGTTCTTACCATATGGTTCTCCTTCAGATTCCCAAATATATGCGTGTACTGTAGATGAACTGATTATTATGGCCTCCTCAGACCCAAATTCTAACATGGTTTGTACTTTGTACTCACTGTCACCATTTATTAACACCTGATAGTTATCGAACTTAATCAATGTCTTCAAATAGGAAGAAATTTGGCAGTGTTCCTTATATAAGGCAAGGCAAGTTTGTATAGCACATTTCATGCACAATGGTAATTCAGTGTGCTTTACATAAAAAAGAAGAAAATAATGATAAAATGAAATAGAAACAATGACAATAAATTTTATTTAAGATACAAATAATGAAACCTTAAACTAATTAAAATTTAAAATAAAACAGTTAAAAATATTAAATAAACATAAAATAGTGCAGTCAGTTCGGACGTAGCACAGTGCTTATTCAATAAATGCACAGCTAAACAGATGAGTTTTAAGTTTAGATTTAAATGTGACTAATGTTTTTGCACATCTGATCTCTTATGGAAGCTGGTTCCAACTACGGGCAGCATAATAGCTAAAGGCAGACTTCCCTTCTTTTGTGTGAACTCTTGGTATTTCTAACTGACTCGATCCTAATGATCTGAGTGGTCTGTTAGGTTTATATTAAGTGAGCATATCTGCAATGTATTTAGGTCCTAGGCCATTGAGTGATTTATAAATGAGTAAAAGTACTTTAAAATCTATCCAGAATGTTACAGGGAGCCAGTGTAAGGACCTGAGGACTGGTGTGATGTGCTCAGATTTTCTGGTTCTAGTCAGAATTCTGGCAGCAGAGTTCTGGATGAGCTGCAGCTGTCTAATGGTCTTCTTGGGAAGGCCGGTGAGGAGACTATTACAACAATCCAACCTGCTGGTGATAAAGGCATGGGCAAGTTTCTCCAAGTCATGATTGGAAACAAAACATCTAATTCTGGCAATATTTTTGAGATGATAGTATGCTGATTTGGTTACTGCTTTGGCATGACTACTGAAACTTATGTCTATCTCCAGAATCACCCCAATATTCTTAACTTGATTTTTAGTTGTCTGACCCCTAGAGGATTCACCTTCAGAGCTTCATCTTTGTTTCGAAATGCAATGCCTTCAGTTTTCTCCTTGTTTAACTGAAGAAAATGTTGGCACATCCAACTGTGAATTTCATTAATGCATTGGCAGAGGGAGTCTATGGGGCTATAATCATTTGGAGATAAGGCTAGGTAAAGCCGGGTATCATCAGCATAGCTGTGATAAGCAGTTTGGTTCTTTCTCATTATTTGACTTAGTGGGAGCATATACAAGCTAAACAGGAGCGGTGCAAGAATTGAGCCTTGTGGGACTCCGCATGTCATGGACGTCCACTTAGACTTAGGCTCTCTTATTGTCAACGAGTGGCGTTATCGATTAGTTGGACTACTCACGTTACTGAGGAGCGCGACCACAAGATGCACAAATACACAGCCGCCCGTGCAATGTAGGTTACAGAAGCGTCTGCAGGAAAAAGCGTGCGCCTATGGCGTTATATTCTTGCCACAACTCTGAGCGCGCGGTTTGACATTTTGAGAGGAGACAAAGCACTCTATGCGCATGCAGTGTCTCCACTGCGCGCTCAACAGCTCGATTCTGCACGTGCAATATCTTCCCTGCTCGCTCAACATGTTTTCCGCGCATGCGCGACTTCTCAATTCTGTGCGCGCTCCGCTGCTCGCTCAACATGTTCTCCGCGCGCCTCCTGATTCTGTGCGCGCGACTCTGCCTTCAACTTTGTCCAGTGTTACAAAACTGCCACAAAACCAGCCAATAACACACACACACTACTTCTGATTGGTCTTCCTTCTCTATCAGCTGGCAATATCTACAATTATTGTTAAAATGCTGTATTTTGCATACTGTTATTTATTTGTTTATTTATTTTTAGATAGACAAGTCAGCATAAGTGAGTTAATTCAAAAAAGAAATCCCCAATGCACTCCACAACAAGCAGCCACTATAATAGATGCCATCCAATATAATAAGAGTACAACAATTGTTTTGCTTTTTTATTTATTTATTTATTTATTTTATATTTTGGATATTTAGAGGAGTTTTACTGTTCAAAAACAAACTTTGTCTTTAATTTAAGGTTTAAAATGTCAAAATTAAAGATCATTAAACTCTATATGTGGCTTTTGCATTTTTTAAAGTTTAGTTTTATACATAACTAATACCCTGATTTATGGTTGTATATAGTTATAAGCAAAACATCAAATTAAAGAAGCATATAGTTTTATCCGACTAATCGATTAATCGAAAAATAATCGCCCAACTAATCGATTATCAAAATAATCGTTAGTTGCAACCCTAAACCTCTCCTTTCTAAGTATGACCTGAACCATTTGAGTACCATCCCAGAAAGCCCGACCAAGATTTCCAGTCTTCCTATTAGTATATTATGATCGACAGTGTAAAACGCAGCGCTAAGATCTAAGTGTTTGTTCACCTGATAAAAAACAACCTTTTCAATAATCTTGCCTATAAAAGGAAGGTTTGATATTGGCCTGTAGTTATTTAATATGGAATTATCAAGATTATTCTTTTTCAGAAGTGGCTTAACAATTGCAGTTTTCAGAGAGTTTGGAAAAGTCCCAGAAAGAAGTGAGGTGTTCACCACTTCTAAAATATCTGTTTCCAAACAATCAAACACACTTTTGAAAAAAGATTTGGGAAGTGTGTCAAGGTCGCAAGTTGACGATTTGAGGTGCTGTACTATTTCTTCCAAGATTTTGCTCTCAATTGCTTGAAAGACAGACATACAGTAGTAACTGTTTTTTGAGGTTGTGTTTGAGTTTTTCTGATCTCTGCACAACTTGATGTGTTAATAGCCCTTCTAATATTACTGATTTTCTCAGAGAAGGAAGCATTTCATTGCATTTGCTGTCGGAGAGCATTTCAATGGGAATCTGACTTGGTGGGTTTGTAGCAAAAAGAGTGCGAGTGTTGTTTAAGTTGGTGTTTATAATGTTTGAGAAGAAGGTCTGTCTAGCACATTGAATTTATAGATGCTACAGTATAGTGAATTTCAAGTTTCGTCTTCTCAGCTTTTCGGCATTGTCTTTTCATATTCTGAACTGCTGTTGATTTTCTCCATGGTGATTTCTCTCTGCCCGTCTTTCGGAACTTTTCCGGAGCAATATCATCAATAACATTCTTAGGTTTTGAGTTAAAGGAATCAAGGAGAAGATCAACAGAGTCTGCAGAAATGATTGGTGTTAAGGATATAGCCTTCATAAATAGTGCACTTGTGTTCTCATTAATGCATCTTTTTCTGACAGACACAGATCTAGATTCAGTGGTAACAGAGATCAATATATATTAAAAAAAAATACAGAAGTGATCAGACAATGCGACGTCCTTTATAACAATGGATGAGATGTTTAGACCCTTACTGAAGTCTAGAGTGTGTCCACGATTATGTGTGGGCTCGTGAACATGCTGAATCAGGTCAAAAGTGTTTAAAACACTTATAATTTCTTTTGTAATATTGATTTCTGCAATATCAATGTGAATATTAAAGTCCCCTGCTATGGCAAAAAAGTCAAACTCTGTGGAAATAATTGATAGCAATTCTGTGAACTCTTCTGGAGAGTATTTTGGAGGTCTGTAAATAATGATGAACAGAGGGGCTGTTTCATTTAGGACTGTTGCACTGCAGCGCTCATCTAAAGTTTCATTAAAAAACAAAATCCAATTTATTTATTTTTTAGTGAGCGAATATTTAAAAATGCTAACTTGATGGCATTACTTTTTGTTCCCACAGTAATCTTAGTTTGATGTATAATAGCTGGCAGATTAGATGGGTCAGCCGTACGGCTTAAGAAGGCTGTGGGCTTTCTATCACGTGATAAAGCAGAGATAGAGAAAGCTACAGGCTCACTGGGTTCCCGCTTGTTCTGTAAACATTTGTGAATGTTACTGCTATCGTAGAGGGGACCCGACACACATCACTGAGAGCTGAATAAGGATTTAACTATCTACACACAATGCAGTAGACAGTACATGGTCTGCCACCCTGGTAGACCTTGCTGATGATGAATGACTGAATAAACAAAATTCAAAAAGATGTTCTTTTTTTTTTTTTTAGTGTGTGTACATAGTTATACATGAAAATCCAAATATAAAAAGACATTAGGCAAATAAATTATGGAGTCATAAAGTAACATATTTTTCAGATAGATGAACAAATGACCTGTTTATGATTCGCATTTGAATAAAGTCTGAATTATAATTGTGAAGTTCTAATAAAATAAAAACACCATACATATTGGAGCACAGTGTAAGTCCTTGGTCATTATAAGCAATAATTAGTATTATAAGCAACACCCATGAAACTGTATATAATCATTTAGCAAATATAGTCAAACATGCCTTTTCACAGTCTTAATTGCCTAAAACTAGCCTCCATGCAAGCATGCCAGCCTGAATGCATAACATAACTGTAAATCTCAGAATCCATTTACCAAATCCATATGTCGTTGTGGAAAAAAGTGTAGTTCAGAAAAGTAAACATTACCTAAGTAAATTTTCCTGAAATTAGAAGATGATACACAGTTAGTAGATCTGTCCATGAAAATTATTTTATTGTTTATGGCATAGTTTCTGAGAATGGTTGTAGCAGCCCACACAAAGGTTCTCACAGTTACGTTCATGTAGATTCCTTTCACTCGTAGGTGAAGAATTAAGAATTTTAAGGGAAAAATGTGATAAGTGTATTGTAATGCAAAATGCAAAATGTGCTAGATGTTAACTGCAATGGTAAAACGAAAAGCTCACAGGGATACCCTGAGACCGCCACTGCCAGAGTGAAAGGAATTTACATGAGTGTAACTGTAAGAACCTTTGTGTGGGTTGCTACAACCACTCTCAGAAACTATTTACCCACCCATCTTTTATTCATAAGTCTGCATCTAATTATTTATTAAGCATGGTCCAGTCCACACTTACTGTTAATCTGATTTAGTATCTTTCTATTTTTTTTTTTTCATAAAATCTAGTACAAAAAATTTAAATTCTTTAAAAAATTTACTCACACATTTATTATCTATACTGCTTATCCTGTACAGGCTGCGGGAAGCCTGGAGCCAATGCACCTGGAGCCTATCCACTAGGCAGAGCACACACTGGACTAGGTGCACACACAAAAAATAAATAAATAAAAATCGTAATGCAAATGTACAAGTAAATTTCTCCACCAGGCAAATCTCATCAGTCTTCCCTTACTTCCTGTAATCTCAAATGCTCATCTTTTAATCAAGTTTATGACAGGCATGACGACGAATAACTTTCCTATCCCTCTTAATCTGAGCTGGCAGTTTGGCAAGCCATATGCTTGCTGATTATTGGGGGTGATGAGTTGAGGGAACATAGTACCAGTGCTGGCACTATGCTCGGGGAATGCTGTCAGGCCACAGCTTCACATTATCAGAGGCCGACTTTTGGGTCAATGCAGAATACACTGAGTCTGACACATGCTAACGGAACCCTCTCATCAGGTATTCAGCCCAATATATTCCAAGAATAAATAAATAAATAAATAAATACATCAGAATGTTCAGCATTCTCAATAAACTAGGGAAGAAGTAATACTGCACCATATTAGAGGGGGAATATTTACTGACCCTCACTATCACACAGATGACCTATGCAGTGTCAACTTGCCTTAATTATGTATGCAAGTAGGGAGAGATGGGTGGAGGCTGACAAGTTTTGACTTTTAAATAGCAGTTGTGAGAATAAATGAAATAAGCTATGCAGTATAACCTTCAGATTCATCCTCAATCTGTTTCAATAAAATGAAAAAAATACAATGGTGTTAATGAGGTGTTATCATATTTGTGTATTGATGCTGTATATTATTACACCAAATGGGGGGGGGGGGGTGAATTACATGCTCAGCACTCCATTAATTTACTACCTGCTATATAGTCTGCTTACAATAGAGACATAGTAAAAAAAAAGAAAGAAAATAATTTCAACAATGACTCTTTTGAGGGGCCTCATCACTTAAAGTGTGCTCACATTAAAACTTGAGACGTTTCCAGTGAGGAGCACACAGATTAAGCCTCTTCAAAAGTAAATGGGAAATGCCATATGCAATTGTGTTATTTGAGACTGGCAACTCACAAGCAATAGTGGTAAAAAACAGAAAGTATCATCTGGAGTAGATCAGTTTGTCTGGAATAGTTTTTCACAGTTGCCATTCTGAGACCCAGTAATATTCCAATGATAATCATCCAATGATTTTCTTCATAAGACCAATTATTACATCCTAAATGACCAAATGTATTGTAACAATTGATGAGAATACTGAGACAGAATAGTATAGTGGTATTAACATTTGTTTTGCATATACTGTAGCTGCAACTTTTCAGCTGTGAATCTCTCTCTAGCACATGCGCAATTTTCTCCTAATCAAGTTTGAGTGTTCTTATAGAGCTACATGATTAAACTTTATGCATATGTTAATGTCACTGTAAATATTGACATGTACAGTATTTCGCTCTTTGGAAAATGTCACTGCCCTTACACCAGTCTGTTAATGCTCCAACTGATGCTTAACTTTGCTGCAAATGCGTTATTTTATTAGACTGTTGCATTATGACTGTTCTAATTATTATCTCTTATTTCCATTTGGTTGCTGCCTTAATCTAGCTGTAAATGTGTGTTAATTTCAATCGGATTACAAGAATATTATTTCTCTCATTACGGTGCGCTCTGGCTGCAATACACATGTGTAGCAAAGTAGCGATTTGTCTTCACAATAAAAGCCGTTTATTTGTGACTTGTGACTTATGCTCAATGATTTTGCTTGCGCCTTCCACAGTTAATTATGTTGAATATAAAAGTGTAAGAAATTGGAGGTGTGTCTTGAGAGCGTGTAAAGTCTCACACTAAAAACATAAGATTTGGCATTTTTGGGTTAGAATTTGCTCAACTGGACTTTTTTTTCAAAGCACCATACACATGATCATTATTTTTTTGAAGATGCATTAAAAAACAGGGATTGAGAACATGCCACTAAGAAGTTAAATGTTAAGGGGTAATAATGTAATTTAGTTCTTCTGTAATATACAGTAATCACCATTTATGACTATGAGCAGTATTTTAACATTACTACATGCTTAATTGAAAATTAAGATCCCTCAAGTTTTTTTGTTTGTTTCAGTTACTTTTTCAGTTCCTTTGAATGCCTGCAATCTAAAGAACTACAAGGGTGAGTCAAAAATTATCCGCACTCCGACCGCACCGTCTTATTAGCACTTTCCGTTCAACGCTACAGTCTCCCCGGTCACTGCTGTGCAGGTGTGAACTTGTTACATCAGTTCATTTGTAAGTGCCTAATCAGTGAAAAATGTATGCCCCACCTGTGATTTGCGCGAAAGGAGAGCAGCACGCAGTGATTAATTTTTGTTGTCTAACTGTGTACCTAGTGCCTGGTTATTTATCAACAACTTTGTGTGCAGTATGAAGACAGTTTGTATATTTGCTAACAAAATTTTGACCAATACTCTGAGGGGACAGTTTATTAAAGAGAATCTTTACTGGTGACATGGAGACCTGGCTTCAACAGTATGAGCATGAGAGTAAATGGCGGAGTGTGGAATGGAAACATCTTCAATCGCCAACCAAGTTCAAAAATCAACCATTAATTGAAAAAAATTATGTTTACAGTTTTCTGGCATTCTCAATGTAAGTACTAGAACATTACCAGAAAAAAAAGATCTCTCACAAGATCTCTCTTTCTCTCTCTGCTCTCTACAGTGAGATGCGTATTGAAGAGCTGAAGCCTAAATTTTAGATTAAACAATGATGATTGCTATTCAAGGGTATTGCATGAAAATGCATGTCCGCACACTTCTTCCCATACTGTGGACACTCTGCAAAAACGTAGTTTCAAGCTGTTAATGCATTCTCTATATAGTCTTGAGCTTGCTCCACCTGGCTTTCACCTGCTTGATCCCCTGACTGCAGCCCTGCGAGGACGAATATTAATTTCTGAAGAGAGCGGTGCATTCATATCTCGCATCTCAGTCTTAAATCTTTTTTACAGTTGGAATAAGAAAGCTTGTTGACAGATGGACAAAGTGTATTGAAAAACAAGAAAATTATGTTAAACAATGATGCATTTGTCATTCCTAAAAGTTAACAAAAACAAATTCTAGAGTGTGGATAAGATTTTGACTCTCGTATAAAAAAAGAGCAAATGACAAGCGAAGCGTACTAATAGAAATTTTCTTTTGTTCCTCATGAACCAAGTTGTATTGGCCACTATTTTGAGCACTATCCATTAAAACTTCACTGTCATGGAATTTGGAAGCCTTTCTTTTTAATTGAACATGTGGTTCTTAGTTGGCATGATAATTGTAATGGGATATATGTTTAACCAGCATTGAGTGAGTTAAATTAGTCTGTCATTTTCATTTACACTTAAAAGACATATCATCCATATTTAAAAAAAAAAAATCCACCCCTCCCCAAAAAGTACTTTGATAGACATTGCAGATAGGAACTTTCGTTTCCATTGTGTGCAGTAAATGCAGCATTATAGTTTGACATGTGAGTTACTTTTTTTTACATTCCGATACTGCATATGGTTATACTGTATGTGTTATATCTGATTTGCACTGAGCCACAGAATCTTATGACATGCAAAGGCAAAGAGGAACAATACCTAATGAAAGCCTTTTACCTAATACCTAATGAAACAATGTTCCATAAAAACCCTGTTTATTGAACTCTAGTTTATCCATTATAAATAAATAAATTAATGAATAGAGTCAGTGGTTTCTTTGCTTTAGTGGTTTCTTTGGTTCAACTATTACCCAGTTATTGCAGTTAATGCATGTTATCATATCCTTTTCGCATGTACTGTATATAAGGAAATTCAGTAATGTTCTCAAATATTTAATGGAATAAGATCTTTGTTCATTGAAACCAGTTGCATAAATTAGGTTCCTAATCTTTGCTGAAGTACAACATTATTTAAAAGGTTATTTGATATTGCTTGGCTGGAGCCTTAAGATATGCAAGGTCGAATACATTTTCCTCTAAACCTGCAGGGATTTTTATAGCTTGGCATGTTTTGGAGGGCAGCTGCATTTGGGCCTCTGTAGTCCATTTTCTTAAATGCCAGTATCTTCAGCTTTTGTGGTCTATCTGAATCTTCTGGCAAGACATGTCATTGGGCTCAAACACTGCCAAACACAGCACCATGCTGCAGCAGGTGGGGCTCAACACGGGCCACTTGATAAGCACATTGACCCAGACGCAAAGTGCCAACGATCAATCATGCAGCCAATGAAGTGAACAGGAGAAGTGTGGAGCACTGAAGCATAGCAAAGCAATATTGGGTTGGCATCTGGCCAAGGTTGGAGGTGTGAGAGGAGTAACTTTCAGTGGTTGAAAATAACCAAAAAGCACTGGAACTCATTAAGGAGAATAAGCAATGAAATACTTTGCTCATATATTACCTCTATATACAGTATGTTTTACAAAATGAATCAAATGTATTCTAAATAATATAACATTGTTCTATATTTGCAAATGAACATTTTGACAGCAAAATGAGAAGTTTTTTTCTTAAATTGAAACAAGAAGTATTGCAGACTGATAAAGAATAATTTGTGCAGACTATATATCAGCCTTCAAGTGTATTTGTGATAAAGTTAAGTATGCAAGTTTTTTTGTTTTAATTAAAAAACATTAAAACACACAGATTGGAACTGTGAAGTAAGTCTAACAACAACTAGTGGCAGCAAATTAGTTCAAGGAAAATGCGTTACATTTGTTCAGTTTGTTTTAGTTTCACTTCAGTAGATAACAATAGCTCTTTATAATAGTATAGGTTTGCAACATATATCATCTATTTACGCATCAACCAATTGCATATCAATCAGTGATCCCCTAAAGTTATAACATAACAGGAGTAGTAGACAGGACCAGACAAAGGCAACACAACAGCTTCCCACACACAGTGTGTGCAATGTCTCCTGTACACAAATCGCGTGAGTAATTTGTAAAGTGATTTATCATTATTCCTCTGTTTAATATTTTGTTAAAAATCTTACCATGAGGGCATCATGGTTCCCAAATATAGCAAAACCAGTTCAAATGATAGCAGGGCAAGAGGGAAAAAGAAGAGATATTGCAATTTGGGAATTAAACTGAAGGTTGTACTACAAACTAACTTTGTTACAGTAGTTAGACTACAGTATCTCATGTATGTGCTGTTTGCACAAAATTCAAATTGCATAATGACCTATTTCACAAAACAAATCACAGATATTAGGGATGGTAAGATTTTTTTTTTATTTTGGAGCCAGTATAAAGAAGATACATTTTCTAAATTTTTTGGAGACAATCAATTTCTTTAACCTAACACATTTTGTTGGACTACTGTATTTGTAATTTTGATTACAGCATGCAAGTAATGTGCCATAACTTCTACAGTTTTATGCAATAACACATCATTAAACGTTATCACTAGTTGCATTACTTTTTGTTAGATTTTTCCTCATCCCATGATTTGCCCATCGCTCTCTAGAATAGTGCAAATCTGGACTCATCAGACTAAATGACTAACCAGCAAATTGAAGCCTTTCTTCTAATTAGCCTGACTAAGCCGTTCTCTTTACTTGACACAGGCTATAATGTGATTCTTCTAAAACTACTGGATACACCTTCCTCATAAGAAATGAGATGATACTCACTACATCAATTAAGGTTAAAAGTATTGTTGCCAGCTGAAACAGATTTATCACTAATAATTATGAGTGACCCAACATTTTTGTACAGTCAATGGCTCTTAATAATTTGCTTATTTACAAGTACATATCGACTTTAACTTATTTTTGGCAAGGCACTGTACGATTCATAGAGGCTAAACTTATCTGGAGTTGAGATTGCTTTGGATGGTATAAGAGACGAGCTAAAAACTTGCTCTATATTTACTTTCAATCACAGTATAACCAATAACTCTGTTTGTTTGTTTCATTACAGGTGATGTTTTCACAACCCGTTGACTTCCTAAGCTGCATTAAAAGAAGTACCTCAGAAACACCAGGGTTTTGCTTCAAACCTGGTGGCTCCTTCACTCACTTTTTCTCATTAGCCCAGTCATAATCTTCATTGTTAACCCATTCTTCTGTGCCCTGGCTCATTTTCATCTACTACTTTTCTTCGGACTTTAAAAAAAAGGACTGTTCCGGACTGCCCAATGCTGAAGAGCAACAGTCTGCTGCTGTTCCTGTGCTTCCTATTTGAGAAGAGTTCCCCAGCTCCTCTCCACTCTGTGCACCCAGCTCACAACCAGAGCCAGCTGGGACTCAGTTGGCTCCATAAATCCATTTCTACAGCAGGCAACAGAGGAGAGAATGGAAGCTTTCAGAGGGTTAAGAGGGGATGGGTATGGAACCAGTTCTTTGTCCTGGAAGAGTACATGGGATCTGACCCACAGTATGTTGGCAAGGTAAGAAAAGATGCTATTTTTTAAATATCAGGTTAGGCAAGGTTGGGCTGCAACCAGCATTCAAATATAATAAAGTCTTACACTTTACATTACCTTTCAAATTTCTCTCCAAATGCTTTATACAGTTCAATCGTTACATCAAGCATGAAAGTGACTATTGAACTGAATAATACCTTTAGAGAGCAAAAGAATCTAAAAAAAAAAAATCACAGTGGGAGCAAAAAGGCTTGTACAGATGTATCGTGAACGAGGTAAAATGTCGGGCAGGATGAAGATTAGTAGAGATTAAGAGGCAGACCCACAAAAAAGCATATTTTTGCTGTTAATTACACAAGCGTATCACATTCAGTCTGTAAAGAGTGATCATTTTAAACATAGAAACACAGATTTATTCTTTTGAGTTAGTTTTCTGGAGGTACAATATAAACATATAAAAATTAATCCATATGCTGGAATACATTTTCATACTGACTTGCACTATTATAGGGATAAAACCTTGGGCTTTCTGATGGGTGAATTAGAATATGTCCTCATATTTATGTCCATACTGTATATGAAGTCCAGGATAGCTACTGACCCTCCACATAATCTGGTCAGGCTAAAAAGTTTTAACAGTAAAGAAAAGGGAATATAGGCTAAATTAACCCAACGATCTTTTTGCTAAATATTTTGCAAACTACCTTTTACAATTAATTTTCCAATTTGTAAGTTATAATACTCAAAATGTCTAAAACTTTAGTGCCACAATATACTGTACAATATGTCAGGGCTCTTCAAATCCAGTCCTGGAGGTCCAGTGTCCAACACAATTTGGTGATTCCTCTGCTCAAACACAACTGATTCAACAAATGTGTTAATTACCAGGTTCAGTCAGTGTGCTGGTGAATTACAAACCAAACTGTGCTGGACATTGGCCGTCCAGAACTGGAGGTGAAGAGCCCTGCAATATGTGCACTTTACAATGTCTTAAGCCTGCTGACTTGTGGTTGCTTTAGACACATTTAAAGGCACATCTAAGGGTGGTGACAGTGTTAATTTGGAGTGTTGTGGCCTTCCCATGAATAGCAGTAAGTCTGGTAGGTTTGCTCCTGTGCCACAGCAATCACTGAACACATACCACTCTGACTATTTGAAAGCAGTGGAAGGAGGATGGGAGATAGTTTTCTTTTTACTCCAAGTCACTATTTGGGGACATTTTCAAAGTTTTTCCAATTTTTCGGACTGACTGACCTTCATTTCTTAAAGTAATGATGGCCATAATACAAATTCAACCTCTTTGAATGAGAAGGTGTGTCTGTACTGTGTGTGTATATATATATATATATATATATATATATATATATATATATATATATATAAATACTGAGCCATGTCTAAGACAATCATAAATCATCTGCATAAATGCCTGCCAAGACAAGATAAAAGCATGTAAGAAGTGGGTTAAAACTCCAGAACTTACATATGTCCATTCACATGAGGTAATGTGGTTACTACAGTAAGGTCTTCAGTAAATTTGTGTATATTTCTTGAATAAAGTATCCTGTGTAATGGAACCGAATATGGCATACTATATGTTTATGACTAATTCATCATAACATAATAAGAGCACTCCTGCGAAGAACATAAACAGAGAAAACTGGCTATTATTTCCTGTAATTATACTGCCATAGTGTAAATTATGTAATTCCTCTTCCCCTTCTGTATGCATTTAAAGCCACAATAAGATAGAAGTGATAGTATTCACATTTAACTTAAATGCTAGAAATGTATGGTCTAGTGGCAGTTTGCTTTAGAATGAATAGTTATAAACATAAATGTTTGCATTTGTATGCCATTTATTTAATTTCTTTTCACATTCTAAAGGGGTAATAGAATTTACCAGATACACACAATTTTAAAGCCCTGGAAATAAATTTTAATTCTCTGTCTTTATATAGTTCAATCTTCTATTAGTTCATCTTAAGGATGCTTTAACTGATTGTAGATTTTCCTTCATTGAAGCAGCCACACACATTTGTTATATATTCGTTTCTCTATATTTATTAAAATCGGATAATTCCTACTGATTGTTGTATCTGCTTAAGGCAAACTCCAAGGCAAGATGGGCTGACAACACACCTGTCACACCACCAAAAGTCTGTCAGACCACCCAAATTAATAACTGTGATGTTATTTTTTCATGCTTAATTATAAGATTGAAAAACATTAAATGCTGTGGTATTCTGTTGTCTATTAATTTCGCATATATTCTTATATAGGGAGTAATTATTCATTAATCCTTCCAAACAGAATTAACTTTGCTTGGCATTGCTGGCTTCTAATTAACCAAAAGGAAGGTCATCTAAAATGTATTCATTAATCAATGAGTCGATCAATCAAAAAGATGTTCTTTCTGCAGTATTTTCTGCTCCTAGTATTCAGTTTTCACACTGACAGCTTCAGGCAATGCGACACAACAAAGCTTAGATTTATGCAAATGAGAATCCAAAATGGAAGAAAATGTTGAAACCCTTATGGTTTATGGTCTTTTCATTTTTTAAATTCTTCTCCCTCTGTAAAATGTTCTAAAATGTTCTAACTAATATAAAGGTTCCACATATAAATTTCCAGTCCCTGTAGTGATGCTCAATAAAGAAGGCTATGGACTGCCGGATGTATCAAAACTGAATGGCTCTGTGTTTATTGTGCAAATAGTTTGCTGTTCAAAAACTAATTCAAATAAAAATATTCAATTGTTAAAAAAAAGGATCGACCATTATTCTCCAACCTCACAAATTCAGGCTGCCAAAACACATTTATTAAAATTCAGGGTCACCAAATTCGGGTATTGAAATTCAATTTGACAAAATACAGGTATTAAAATTGATGTAAAAAATTTCGAGGCAATTCAGGATGACAAAATTCAGGTAGAAAAATCCAGGGTGTTCACATCCGGGATATTACAATGGATTGCTGCAGTCTGTTCTGCAGTATACTTTAATTTGTGCCCTTTCTTCTCCCTTTGCAGTCTACTTCGCAGGAAACTACTTGCTGATCTGAATGCAGCACTTCTAACTAACTGGCTGGGTTGCCAGATGAGCGGCAGAAAAAATGTCTAAAATTGCGCTAAAATTCCCCCTCTGTCTTAATCGTTATATTTAAAGCAATGTCTGCACACCTGTTTTTCCCATGTGCTTGGTAATGCAAATACAGTCATGTCCACTAACAAGATGGAATTAATTTTCTTAAGTTCTGTGGCAAATTTCTATAGTACATGATCTCCAAGAAGCAATCAAGCATAAAAGAGAAAAGTATTATTAGTAAAAAACATTGACATTTAAATATTCATCTTCACTTGTGTCTACCATAGAACTATACTGTTGTATACTGTTATTGTTTTCATTTATTACAAAGTCGTTAATGTATCCTTTACAGGGGTTACACACACATGCCATTTTAATAATCGGACTTAATCACCGGCATAACGTACTAAGAATGATAGTAAAAAATAGTGGGGGCACAGCGGTAAATCGTCCAATCTCCACCAGCACTCATACTCTTCAATTGTACTGCACACTGTAACTATGTTTGTAAGGGCACTTGTTAATACACAGTACAGTAATGCATCATTCAGTAATGCAGCACTTTTCAGCAAAATAAACAATGTCTATGGTGAAGTTCTGTGAATGTGTAATAGCCTCTTCAGATTCTTCTGCACTCATTTTATCATGGTGTAAATTATTAACATACTATAGATGTATTTAAAAAAAATAAAATAAAACATGCGTTTGTGTTTAGGACTGCTTCTGACCAGTTATATTTACAAGAGAACGGTTAAAGCGCCACAGGTGGGCATCTGTTAGTGGATGGAGACGTACAGTAGGACTGTGTGAGCTCCTGCATTTGTCAGTTGGCTTTAACAGAAATATTTTTACAAGCAAATTGAAAACACGCCCCAAAAACATAGAGCAATTAGCATCGTGTAATAGTCAGCATTCAGCATTTTTATGGTAAAACATGATAGAGTTACAAATAAGTGTGGTTAATTTTTAAAGGAACATGCACTAAAGAATTTTGTATCACTTTTAAAGCAGTATATCACTGTTGAAAGAAGTTGAAAGAATCCCACAAAAACCAAAGCAATTAACACCATCTAAAACAAATTGGTTTAACAATACCCCAACAATTAAAACAAACAAATATTACTTAAAAACTTTATTCTTCCAAAACAAGTCAAAGTCAAAACATTAATTTGTATAAACCAGGTGAATACATGTTGTACTGTATTTTGCTTAAAGGTCAGTAAAATACCTGGATAACACCAGCTGCTTATCAGTTTCTACCTGTTTTTATATTAAAACCTGTCAAAAATAGAACCGTTTAAGTCTTTGTTTCTCCCAATGTGTCAGACATTTTGCAATTCTATGTTCAGAATAGGGGCCTGACCAAATATCATCCTAAAGCTGTGCACAGTCATGCAGGCCCTCAAGGACTACAGTACCTTCAACAGCTTGTTCATGGTCCTCCAAAAGGTCAGCCGTCATCTGTCTGACCCAATCCTCCACAGTAGAGCTCTGGGTAAAGAGAACAAAAGAATTTAGTAAAGACAAAGATAACTTTTATTCGAATATCTAGTTATATACCACCAGTGTGTAAAATACTGTTTTTGGAATTCTGGAATGTAAATAATGTTAACCATTGAACTTTGTTAGCATTAGCCACTGTCTGTCTCTATTAACGTCCGCATTAAATTAACAAGAATTTACTTGCGGTTTTTAGAATGTGGTTTTCATACAAATAAGTCAAGCAATACTGTATAACATTCATATATGAGCATTAGTTCAACTCTGAAGCCAAACTATCACTTACCAAGTATTGAAGCGGCCCTAATCTTTACCTACTCCTACTAACTGATAAACACTTCAGGGTTTTTATCCAACTTTTGTTACCTAAGCGCTCGCTTATAATAGCAATATTAATAGTATTTCCAAAGCTTTAGTGACATTGTGAGTTTGTGATTCATGCAAATAACATGATTGCAACCCAGTGCAGGTACTGTAAATTGCTGGCTTGTGTTAAGGTGTTGTTGAGAACAAAGCACATCTCATGGTGGCACCCTGTAAAGGAATAAATAGGGCTTCAATGGGTGTGTTTACTGTGAAATCTTGACACGCCTTTCTGGTAGGAGGGGGAATTATGCCATTCAAGGGGCAGCACTACGTCGTTTGCCCGTCATTCATACACCAGTTGCACGGCCCAGGCAGATTTAAGTGGCTACTACTGTACGATGTGGTATAGACCACAGTGGTCGGCATTTAATTGCTCTTCCTGTGATATCTGAAGACCTGCATTTTTTCTACCCGGATTTCGTCAATCTGAATTTTAATACCTTAATTTTGTCAAACTGAGTTTTTATACCTGAATTTGTG
Source organism: Clarias fuscus (assembly GCA_030347435.1). NCBI lineage: Eukaryota > Metazoa > Chordata > Actinopteri > Siluriformes > Clariidae > Clarias > Clarias fuscus. Next base: position 11,668,064 of record CM059220.1, read on the forward strand.
AGGTTAAAAAATAATGACAATGTTAATGAACAGCAGGTTAGTAAGGTCAATGTATTGAATTTTAAATGCTCAACTTTCAATAAATTTAAAGCATTATAAATGCTGGGAGATTTTTTTTCATTCAGATCAAATCACATTGCAGTAAAAAAAAAAAATATATATATATATATATATATATTGTGAAAAGTATTTGTTCAGTCCTTGTAATTTAATATGCTATTTAGCTTTAAGGGATTTTGGCCCTCTTATACTTCCATAGTAGAATTGCATGATTTGAAAACTCGTATGAAAATATGATGCTGTAACATGGAGAATTATTACATATTAATTCTATTTAAATAATGCAAGCAAAAGTGGTATGCTTTTAGGGCATAATGTGGCATACAGGGTGAAAGTTTGATCGATTTGTATTATGTACTGCTCTGGAAAAAAATAAGAGCCGACTGCAATTTACTCCAAAAAACTGCGGAGCTGTTTGCTTTTTTGCAAAAAGAGTGGTATAAAGTTACCCAACAGCAATGTGAATAACTAGTGGAGAGAATGCCAAACGCATGAAAGCTGTAATTTCAAATTGGGGTTATTCTTCCAAATAAGTTTTTAATTATTTCTTATTGTTATTTATCCAAAGACTTAGTACAATTTGTTTACAAATTATTTAAATTTGGTTTTATTTGAATTATTAAAGCTCTTCAAATACTGCATGATCTTGGGTTATTTTGATGGGTTGTCATTTTGGCCTTTCATTTAAATACACTCCCTCTAAAGAATAATAGTTATAGTTTGAATTTAGAAAAAATATTGTTAGCAGTTCAAAAAAAAAAAAAAAAAACGAAATAAAACTGGTCGTCTCACCAATACATGCACCTGTAAAAAGAAAAAAAAAAAACATAAGAAACTGATTACTGTCTCTTATTTTTTCCAGAGCTGTATTTGTGACAGAAGTATTAATAATTTGCTGCAACTTGCCTGTGAACTCATAACCTTCAGAGGACCTTATATTGCATTTATGAGTAACATCTAGTGATAAATCAATACACATGTTCATCCAAGATACATGATTTTTTTTTTTTTTTTTTTTGCCAAGCTATGCCATGCCAAGCTGGCAAATCAGTAAAACACATCTCTCGAGAAAAAGAAAGAAAAAAAATATGCTTGAAATATGCTAAACTTTCTTCTCGCTTTCCACGTCACCTCTAAGCACTCCATTTTTAATACTGATAGTTTTAACATTTTACATCTTTTCTAGCTATCCCAAAAGATATCATGGAAATAAGCTTAAGGCTGAACTAATATACAAATAATTATTCTGTACCAACAAAATACGTTAACATTCTATTTAATTATGTCACAATAAAGGATGATACAGAGACTATAGAATATTATAGCCATTAAATGTACAATGTTGACATTAGTTTATATATATTTTTATTACTTTCTCTGGCCTATCCCTCCAGATGGAATGGATTGTTGCATTGTCTAGTATCTAGCATTGAGAAAGAAGACTTTAACAAAGTATTCTTTGTCCTTCACCTACAAACAAGAATGTAGATAATGTGACCCTTGGCATAACCTGTCTTGTTAATATTCAGATGATCCATATGATGTTCTTTATATATTTAAAGGCAGAAGCATGCAGTCTAAAGACATAGTAAAAATGCAATAACTGAATCCTACTTACATACTGTTTACTGTTTGTTTTGTAATACTGTTTACATGAGTCGATGAATTCATGAATGCTGAAGGTTTAAGTCAGGAAAAGTATACATATGGCAGCAAGGACTGCCATATATAATAGGGACAGTAAAAAGCTAGCCCCACCCATACATTTTTTTTGTGTCATTAATTATATGCATATAATTACAAAATATATGACAATACTCTGATCACCCAAAACCAAGTATTTGATTGTTCTTGTATCTCACATATATATGAATGAATACTACTGAGTACATTTTTTTTGTTCCATAAATAACCCTGCTCAAGAACATAGTTAACATTTCCTTACACATGCTATTAAAAGTTAAACATATTAGCTTGTTTCATATGACAAATTAATATGAATGTTTACTTCTTTAGCTAAATGGCAGCTATATTATTGAAAGAATCTTATGTCCAAATTAGCTTGTGAAATTTCTGCCTATATGTTAGTCAACTAGTTAGCTAATATTCATAAAATTAGTACTATAATAGCTATAAGATTTTGTGTTGTGATTATGTGATTATTTGGAAGCATATGTGGAGAAATTTTAACCACAATAGATCACACAATATTCACCTGTATCCCTCACGTGTCAACATCAAATATTGATGCAACAGTGCCACATGATAGGGGGCATGCAGCATCACTTTGTCACCCCCAATCCCCCTTCCCTCCTCCTTTCCCTCTTCTTCTCTTTGAGAGTGAACAAGCAGGTGGGAAATGCTCTCTTGGAATTTTTTTCCAACTGGGGTGTCAGTGGAATAGATAAATTAGAACAAGTGCTTTGTATTTATTCAACTGTCCTTTAGCCTTGATATACAGTATAATTATGCTTACACATTTTAACCATAGTGACATGTCCATTTCTTTCAACATTGTGATTGGTCTTTCAGTGCCCAACAGACATGCCCCAAATATTATGTTTTATCTGTGCTACAAGCCATAAGCAAACTTAAAAAAAACATGCTGTCATTTATTGTCAAATATAATAAATAAAGCAAGGATGTACACCGTGTTCCAAATTATTATGAAAATTGGATGTAAGTGTCATAAACATTAAATGTTTTGTTTTTAAATTGAACTCATTGATGGCGTCTCAGGGTCCTTTGGATCACTGAAATAAATCTCAGACACCTGTGATAATTAGTTTGCCAGATGAGCCCAATTAAAGGAATGGAATCATGGGGAGAAAGCTGGTGGGCCTGATCTTTAGGGTCCCTGAAGGTGTGGAAATTAACTCGGCAAAGTATATAGAGTTTTATATAGAGAGCCACATATCAAATGGCTTTCACTCTTATTATTTTTAGCATTCTTATTTTTAAAATACGAATTATACTTCTAAAATCTAGCATGGATGTAATTTGCTGCAACCACTTAGTTTTACTATGTATTTTATAATTTTATTGACAAACTGTTTTGGTCTCAAGATAGACAGTGTCTCAAATTAAGATTCTTTCCTACTGTATTTGAACTTTACAGAGACATTACTATTGTTAAATCAATATGATAATATTTGTTAATTTATAATGTTGTTCTTGAATAGCATTCCTTTTTATGATTGTACTTACACTTACAGATGAAAACTAAGCTAAATAAGTTCAGTCTGACTTATGTTTATGTTTATATTGAACTGTCAGGGGTGTAGAATTGCTGGACTTCATGCTGCACCTCACCACATGTAATATTTATAAGTGATAAATAATTAAAAAACTGTAAAAAAAAAAAAATCAATTTACTACCTCCAACAGTCCAAAATTTTTGTAGACTGATTGGTTTATTCCAATTGCTTGTGGTGTGCGTTTGGATGTTCACCTGGGCTTTACAATGGATTGGCATCCCAATCATGGTGCCACCTGCCTTGTCCCCTGGGCTTCCTATGGAAAATAAATTAATAAATGACTGAATTAATAGCAGATGTAACTAGTTAAATAAGAAGCCCCATATATCACTTGACTTCCTTCATGTTTAAACCACATAAATAACTACAGAAAGATATGTTACCCAAGTTTAAATATTCAGAATAAAATTAGGCTATTTTCTCTAGCTAATGAACAGACCAATTTATCCCAACAGTTATGTAAAATAATACACAGCAAAAAACCCAGGGTTGAGTAAACACCCTCCAGTATTTATTTAGGTCCATTTTGACTCTGAATGTTTGAAAGTGTAAATAATCCCTGAGGAGTTTACTGTGTTGTAATGAGAAACAATATTAATTCAGTCCAATAACAAACACCCAGAACATGACAAACATTTGCTTAGTATGTCACATTTATCTTTGGTCAGTCAGTACAGCTTTCAGTCTGAAAACAGGACAAGACAAAACTAAAAAAGGTATATGGATATTTTATATGGATATGCAAAGTACAGTAGTCTAGTATACTAAAAAGGATGAAAGTGCTCACCACTACCCACCCACCTTCTCTGGTACTGGTACCACCCTGGTACCACCCTTCCACCCACTGCTGTTGCAACAACGCATGGTGCTGGAACAGATCGTGCAAGGGCTCCTAATCATCACCTCTGAGTTCTTGCTGTTACAACAACAAGGGGGAGAGCACGTTTCCCTGTTCGACCCAAGCAACAGTTATAGATCAAGCTTTCGCCCCTGCATTCAAGTCATTCTTCAAATGCAAATGCACCGCCGAGCAGGAAGGCTGGCTGATACAAGATTGGAGAGTGATCTGATTCACCTGCTGACAAAGCCCAGCAGGCTTATTTTCCACTTACGAAGGAAGAGGTTGACTCAAAGTCGAGATCTTAGCCAGGTGCAGACTCACAAGCTCTCAGACAGCTACCGAGTTCCACTGCTGGACTCTGGCGAACTGCAGACAGCATGCCATGCTCAGCTGGATAAACCGCACAGGATCACTTATCGCTGGCTCCAACCAGACATGCTCAGTATGTGCGAAGTCACAGAAAGACTGGTGGTGGACAAGGTGCTCCTCGCCCTACCGCGAGAAGAAAGAAAGGCGGTGGGGATGCATGCCCAGGCCGTCGGTACGGGAGGCAACAGAAGCATTAGAATGTGCAGTATCTACTCTCTCTGGGTTTGGAGAGATGGGAATCCCCTGGAGAGAAAGACTCTTTGTTTTCTAATTACCCAGAGAAGGAAGAAACCCAGAGTACCGGTGAAACCCGAACCACCAACCAACGAACCCATGCCCACCAAGCCCGAGCTTTCACAAGCCTTTCCTGCCCAAGGATTCTGGGCCAGCTGTATTGACACCAATAACCCTGCCCCGAAGGGCGGGGTCTGCATTGGAGGACCCCTAATACCTACCCTTCTTGAGAACGGCAGCACAGTGACCCTAGCCCACCCTCAATCATCCTCCGCAGTGCCAAACCGTGTGGACTTCTCTCGATGACATGCAGGCATTGTGCCTAACTTGCATGTTCCTCTGTTGTTAGGATGAGATTGACCCAGTCTTTGGGGAACAAACCCCACGAGGAAGACAAAAGAGACAGAAGCGCCACCAACGGAGAAAGAAAGACCTGTCCTCCATCACACTTGGAGGCCCAGACACAGGAGGAGAGTGCAGATGCTGAAGTGGTGAAGGTGAGTCCCTTTCATCTACTAATGCATCTCTCTGCTTGTCTCAGCAGGTGGTGCGTGAAGACAATTTTTCATACTTACAAAAAAAAGACATGCAGTTAAAACACTGTTGGAGCCAAGTGCATGAGGTAGAAGGGGTGTTTGAAGAAGATGGCCGGTTTCACTGGCCTGGGTTTGATGCAGAGGTAAAAAAAAAAACCTTTCTCAAAAGTGGCCAGAGTGCCAGAAAACCACCCCCGCTTCACTCATCCCACTTCCAATTATAGGAGTCCCGTTTGTGAGGATCGGGATTGATCTCGTAGGCCCACTCCCAAGGTCTGCCTGGGGAGATGAGTACATCGTCATCATTGTGGATATGCAATACGATATCCGGAAGCCCTCCCGCTGCAAAAGGCTACCTCCAAGAACAACGCATGCAAATTAGTGCTCCTCTTCTGCCAGATGAACTCCTCACAGATCAAGGTACACCCATCGTTTCAAAGCTAACGTGCGATTTTTGTCGGCTGTTGAAGGTAAAGCATCTCTGCACCTACTACTGCACTTCCTACCATCCACAAACATATGGATTACTGTACTCTTTGTACACTCACGACTGCGTAGCCACTACCAACTCCACCACCATCATCAAGTTTGCTGATGACACCGTCGTGGTCGGCCTGATCACTGACAACGATGAGACGGCCTACTTGAAGGAGATTGGAAATCTGGAGAACTGGTGTCAGACGAACAACCTCCTTCTCAACGTCAGCAAGACAAAGGAGTTGATAGTGGACTTCAGCACAAAGCAGAAGAGGTACTACCAGACCCCCGTCATCAACAAGAGCCCAGTGGAGAGAGTGGACAGCTTCCGTTACCTCGGTGTACACATCACGCAGGACCTGTCTTGGTCCTGTCACATCAACACCGTGGTGAAGAAGGCCCGACAGCGTCTCTACCACCTCAGACGCCTGAGAGACTTCAGACTGCCCTCCAAGGTGCTTAGGAACTTCTACTCCTGCACCATAGAGAGCATCCTGACGGGAAACATCACGACCTGGTTTGGGAACAGCACCATGCAGGACAGGCGAACTCTTCAGAGGGTGGTGCGATCAGCTGAGCGCATCATCCACACCGAGCTCCCTGACCTGCACTCGATCTACAGCAAGCGGTGCTGGACCAAGGCCAGGAAGATCATGAAGGACCTCAGTCACCCCAGCAATGGACTGTTCTCTCTGTTGAGGTCAGGAAAGCGATTCCGCTCCCTGAAGGCCAATACAGAGAGACTGAGGAGGAGCTTCTTCCCGCAGGCGATACGGCGATACGGTCTCTTAATCAGTACAACACACAGTACTGATCCATTTTGCACATCCACACATGCTTCTGCACTCACTCTGGACACTCTGGACATTCAGGACATTCGCTCACTAGTCCTCACTGCACACCTGCTCACTCATGGGCATTATGCACATAAGTCACTTTAAATATGCACACAAGCCACTTTAACATGTCACTTTACTGCATATTTGCACACCCCTGGACATTCCGTTCCTTTTGTTCACCCCATTTCAATATTTTTATTTTCTACTTGTACAATTACAATTTTTCATTGCAATATTTTCCATTTGTACACTTAATGTATAGTATAATGTATAGTCTTTACTTACTTACATTTTATATTCTTACATTTTACATTTTATATTCTATATTTTATATTTTATTTTATTTTATTCTCTTAGGTCAGGGCAGTTGCCTAAGCATTTCACTGCATATCGTACTGTGTAGGATTGTGTATGTGACAAATAAAATTTTAATTTGAATTTGAGATTTGATTAGTGGAGCGCTTCAACCAGACACTAACTTCTGGCCAACGACCAGAATTGGGATCATCTTCTGCCCTACAAGCTCTTTGAGGTTTGAGAAAGCATCACAAGCATCCACTGGATTTACTCCGTTCTAACTTCTGTTTGGGAGGAGACCACAAGGGCTACTTGACATTGCAAAAGAGGCATGGGAAGAACAGCATTCCTGGTTCTGGTAAGTAATTGAGTACAGAAAATGTTGACAAACATCTAGATCGTGCTCCTAATAGTACACCAGCACATGGAGAAAGCACAAGCAGAACAAAGGAAATTCTACGACCATCCAGCATAACCTCGTGAGTTTTGTGCTTCTCTTAGTGCCCTGTGCTAACTGCAATTTCCTGGCTCGCTGGCAAGGCCCCTTTACCATCACCGAATGTGTGAGAGAGGTGAACTACAGACTGCAAAATTAATCGACCAACATCAGCATGTATTGTCCCTGGATCCAGGACTCACGCACCTGATCAAACACGATATTAGGACCCCATCCGGCACCGTAATACACCAGCGCCACTACCGATTGCCGGAGGCTTGTCGCCATGCATCCTAAGTCAGGGCGGATAATATGTTATGGGCTGGCATAGTCGAGGAGTTAGTGAAGCCCTGGTCCAGTACAATCGTAGTGGTACTGAAACCCAGTGGTAGCCTACGCCTTTGTAATGACTTTGCCTGCCTCAACGAAATCTCGGAATTCAATGCGTACCCACTGCCCCACATGGATGTCCCGCTTCGTGTCCATGTTGGATTTAACGAAAGGATATTAACATGTGGCCCTCACCCCAGAGGCAAGTGAGAAAACTGCCTTCAGCACTGAGCGCGGCCACTGGCATATCAGACACGGAGCCCCTGCCACTTTGGGAAGCGTTTGATTGCTGTAATAGCCAACAAAGGCTTTTTTCAATTGATTATTGAGAAGGGAATTAATGATTCTGGACATGCCACTTTTTGACCAAATGTAAATAAAAGATGAGTAATAATTTTTTCCACAATGATGACTCTTGTACATCGCCTTATTATCTTCTGGGAGACGCCTGTGTCATTTCTAATCAAGAAAAAAACTTGCTGGTTGAATAAAGGTAACTGCCAGGGTTGAATAATGAATAATTTCGGGCTTGACAGTATGGAGTGTGTATATGTGTGTGTGTATATATATATATATATATATATATATATATATATATATATATATATATACACACAGTCTTATGCAAAACTTTAGATAAAGTTTAGACATAAATAACAGATTTTGGTGAATTTTTCAATTGAAAAGATGTTAACACAGTCTCTCTTGGAAATGGAAAAAATGCACAATATTTTCAGCAAACATTGATGCATAGTTACTTCTTATGCAATAAATTGAACAAAAATAAAAAATAAAAACATTATTATGGCACTGGGCAAGTTTGCTGCCGATAGGCCGATTCATACTAAAAGTAAATAAAAATGCCCTGTCTAAAACCAATTAGGCACAGTGCTCGATCAGTATAGACATAAATGCATAAATAACGAAACTTTTATTTATTTAAATTTTGTTTATTTTTGTTTATTTCTGCTTTTGTTTGTTTTGTTTTGTTTCTGTTGTGGGGTACACGTCTGCTTCTTTTGCAGAAAGGGGTCCATGGTGGCTCTCTTCTTCAGACTGCATGCATTTAATTTAAAATACTTTTGTCAGGCACAGTCGGGCATAACGTTAAATCTCTCTTTTTTTAAAGCGAAAATACGCTCATAAAACGTACAATGTACATCCAAAACAAAACGTATTGGCTTCCATGTTATTTAAATCTGACCGGAGCGAGTCAAACTCCGTTTCATTCAACTGTCCGACGTGTTTTCTCTTTAAATGTTCGTGCATCACGTGTGCTTCATGAGAGCCAGTTTCATCATAGTGCTTGATGGGTTTTGTAAAGGCACTAAACGTTATTGTTCTTTCAAGAACTATTCCAGAACAGTGGGGAATGAATAATTATATCCCAAATAATAATAATACTGATAATAATAATAGAAGTCAATGAGATACTTTTGTTGGAAAGCATACTCCTCTCTACCAATATTGTGTGTTTACTTAAGCAGAACATGGACAGAACCAGAGACATTAGTAAATTAATCGAAAATAAATGCTAGAAAAGATAAGCTTGCTCTTACTCACAACACATTTGAGCCAGCTCTCAAAGGGATTTGTAGCTCATTATATATTATACATATTAGAAACAGAGGAAACTTTAAACTTTTCAAGGCTCCATATGACTGGCATTTAGATCTGTTGGTGTAAATGATTTAAACATGAAAAAAGTACATTTTATTGTTCATATTATTATATGATAATAAATGATATATAGTAATAGTAATAGTAATGAACATTCAAACACATCCTATGCCATGGTATTCTTCAAGCTTTGCATTTGGTCATATTGTGTACATAAATAATAATAAGAAGAAGAATATTTATGAAAAACAATAAAAAATAATTAAGTTTAATTTTATATCATGACAATTTTTATTAATGAGCAACATATTAATTACTTATAAATTATTTCCAAAGCTTGTACTGTTTATAATACATATATCGTTTACACTGTTGTCTTATATAATTTTTTTTTGTATGTTTTAAATTCATTCCAAACTGTGATGTCTAGGTGTGATTTCAAGCATGATGCAAAGGTAAATGCATCACACACTCCATAACCACATGACCTACAAGCTAACCAAGCCATTAACCTGCGTAATACAATCACAGCTTCTATTCCACGCTAATTGGGCTCAAATGACCAGAGAAAGAATTTCTCAGCTGACCTACACAATAATCAAGGTTACTGTGCCCATGGAGCCTAAAAAGAGCATTGCAATTATCCACTTGCTATTGCTCATGCAGCATGTCTAACGCATTAGGTGAGATTGTGACTGCCATGGCCTGTCAAGTGCACGTTTATTTATTTATTTATTTATTTATTTATTTTATGGCACTGTTTGCCCTGTGCAATGACTGTTAGATATGAATAGCTGTAGAACACCTGGCCTAATGTGATTGCAAGTACTATTACTGCTAAAACAAAACTTACATAAACAAGCAAATGTGTCAGCATTGATAGATTTGAATGTATTTAATAGGGTCTGACTTGGCATATGGTTCGCTTGAACACTGATAAAAGATAATATACTTATAAAAAATAACAGTTGTATCATTAATGACAAATCAGCCAACAATAAAGTTTTATGTTACAGGTCAACTGCTATACCAACCATCATACTTATTGTTATATTAAGTGCAGAAATAGTCACACACACACTGATGTTTTCACTCTGAGGCATTTAGATCTGATGCCAAACTAATTTGGGGGCTGCAGATGTTGAGTCGTTTGTAAGGATTCTCCTGCCTTCAATTATGCATCTGACTTGCCAATAATCCAGTGAGCCATTATAATATGTTTAGGGACCAAAAGACATTTACAGTGGTAATGCATGTTGATGGCAGAGTGTAAAGCACACTGAAAAGATCATCTTAAAAATTAAAGGATAGCAATGATATCAATCTGCAATGCCAACATATGTTTCTCTCTATGTTTTGGTTTGACATACTTTAATAATGGAATTTCTGCTTGAGTCCATCTTCAAGCATATCATAGAAGTATTAATGGTTCAATTAGTACCACTTGTCATCATCACTTTTAAAATTATATTTTAGCTGCATGATTCTATTTAATTTTGTCGAACAACATATTTTGTGTTTATTGTGGGGCATGGTTCTTAGAAAATATATTTTCAGAAACACATGCACATACAGTTTACCACCATTCCATTCCACTCTTTGCATTTTTTTGGGCACATTTTCTCTCTTTAACTACTGCTAAAACACTGTAAACATGATGGTGTACTGTACTTACCATCTGTATTATTGATGCTAACCAGAATGTGAACCAAGTACAGTATATGTACATTTCATCACTGACTCTAGAGATGTGTCCTGGTTGGCCCTGTGGTGTTTGACTCTGTACTGTTATACGATATGGAATACGATAGTGATGGCAAAATGGTGAAAGAAAAACTCTTAAAAAAAATTTTCCGGTAATACAACTTAGTGATTACAGCACCTTGGCTAGTGTCACGAGCTGTAGGGTAGTCCGGGCTGTTATTATTGCCAAGGGCTTAAATAAGACGGGCATAGGCGCAGAGAGTTGTTTAAATAAAAAAAAGTCTTTTAATAACCAAATCAAACAGGACATCAACAGACAGTAACAAACACAGAAACTCACCTAACTAAAAACACAGTCTCTTCTTTAAATAAAACACATAGGCTCCTTCAAAACAAACAGACAGGGATCACACAAAACACACAGGCTCCTCCAATCATGACCCACTCGCGCCCCCCTATGGGCGACACGCACTCCCTCGCACCCCTATGGGCGAAACCACACACACTCCGCGCTCCTACGAGCGGCCAATACACACTCCACGCTCCTACGAGCGGCAAACACACACTCCGAGCTCCTACGAGCGGCAAACACACACTCCGCGTTCCTACGAGCGGCAAACACCCACTCTACGAGCGTACGCAGGGCTTAGAGCAGGCACAAATGGAGAACCCACACACAAGCTGAAACACACTCACACAAACAGGCTGAAACACACCCACATACAGGCCAAAGCCCACTCACATACAGGCTGAAGCACACTCACACAGGCTGGAACACACAGACAACTTTCAAATCATATGGAGCCTTCAAAACATGAAACCAAACTCAACCAAAGCCAAAATAAACCACAAAACGAAAACCAAAACACTTAATGCCCTCATAACATAATTAATGCTCGACTCAGTTTCCCAGAATAACCAGCTATTTATAAATACTCTAATGAGCGACCTCGGTTCAGGTGAGCTTAATCACCTGACCGAGGTGCCTTCTGGGAAACTGAGTCTACAAACAACTACAAACTACAAAAAGTAACAAACACATATCCACAGTGCCCTCTAGGGGCAGTCCCTAGCAGACAAACACTAACTCTTTCTTTCTTTGTAGGGTGCCATTTTGTCCCAATTGTCTATTGTTTAAATTCTATTTGTCTATTTGAAATAAATACATTTTAAAATTGTGATCATGCTAAATAGTACCTCATGCTAAATAAACACCAACAATTTTTATACTAACTGGATTTTCATCGTGCCCATATTTCTTATAGAAAAAGTATGTGATTTGCATTACCGTATAAACAGTTTGTTCATATCTAACTTGATAAACAAGGTTAAATATTTAAAACACTAAAACAGAATTCATGAATTATATGACACTGAAAAAGCTGTGAAAGAGAGGCAGTTGGCAGAAGCTACTTCTATTGCACTTAATTGAGACCACTTGACATAAGTAAGTAACCATAACTACCTTGATGTAACAGCACACAACACACTTATCAGTGACAAACGGCAGCTGCACTCATTCACTCTGGATATGTTAAAAATAAAAGCAAAGTCATTGCGCTCGCTAAATTATCTAAGTTCAAAAGGAAGTAATGGACATGGTCACCACTATAGGAACAGACAGCGCTTAAAAAAGGTTAGCTCTGCAAACGGTCTAACATTTAATATGGGCTGCACTGAAAAAAATCCAACTAGATAAATGTTGAATTAATTAATATTGTATTGTTGGCCCAAATTGTTTCAGTGGTATTCATTGGTATTCAGTGATATAACAATGTGTTCTTGTGAAAACTTTGAAAATAGAGACTGAATAAGCAAAAAATAAAATAAAAAATGAAGGTGAGCCAACAATTTACCCTTGCTTAGATGCAATCATGTGATTTATAAGGCCCTCATGACTGACGTTATCAAACTGCACTAGGGAGATGAAGCTGACTACTTTGTGGACTCCTTACTTTGGGTAAGTATTATTTATTTAAATAAAATATGTTTCAGTTTATATATGTGAGGCTGGTGTGTTTCTACCCTGACAGCACTGAAGTGAGCTTAGCTAATGTTAGGCTTTATATTACCACTCATATTTATATTAACGTTCATACCCGTATCTGGTTGTAGGCTCTGTTGTACAGGATTGGGTCAGAGTGGTAATGGTTGGCCTTTTGGAGCAACAGGAGGAGCTTCAATAAGGAGTTGAAGTTGTAGTAGCTGTTGATTGTGCAGCAGTTTTAGGAGTGAGGTTTGGACAGGTCTGTGGTCTAAAGGACTACTGTAGACATACTTATGTTACAGTATATATATGTGGTGTTTATGCTGTAATTTGGTCATGTTCACCCATGGGGTAAACATATGTGGCATTTAATAGCATTTGCTAGTTATCAAGTTGATATACAGGTCAATCTGCATCAAACAGAATCTCTCGAAGTAAGTATGCATAAATAATGAATAATCATAATGTCACCCCATGGGTGAACATGACCAAATTACTGCATGAACACTGGAACACAAGGATTTAAGCATTTAATTAAACACGAATATACTTTTTATAATATTTATATATATTATTATATATATTTTAATTCAAATCCAACATTTTAATGGTTAGTGATCGGTGCATGGACATCAACTCGCACGTGCTGTAATATTCCATTGTCATTCATATTGCCGCTGTTTTACAGCCCTTCACTAAAACATTTGCTAGTTATCAAGTTGATGTACAGGTCAATCTGCATTTGAAAATATTCAGTAAATTCATGAATTACACTCAAAATATCAACTCCAACTATGAAGTCTGATTTAATTTGCTGGGGAAATAAAATTTGGGCAGAGACGTCCGCTCTGTCTTGTTAATACATCTAAAACCCCCTACAGTATTTGCCAACAGGCGACCCAGTTGGATAAATTCACACCTATCATGAATGAAAGGTGAGAAGAGATTCAGCAGAATCTTCTGACACCGTGCTTGCTCTGAAGGACTATATTCGACAAGAATATAGAGAATATAAATTGTATTTATAATAAGATAATTAATTAAATGGTAAAATTATATCAAATAAGGACTTTATCTAAAAGCCTGACCAAATTTCTCATTCACAGCTGAAGTAGTTAAATATGCTTATACTGTAGATACGTAGGTTATATTTTAAAAGTACAATTATAAGTAAATGCTTAAATATTCCTTTTTATTTATGGACAGGTGATGTATGTTTGATCTGCATTATTGCAAGATAAAGGCGATGACTTTCTGGGCGAGTATGTCTGCACCTTTTGTAAAGTGAAAGTACGCACACCGATGAACAGCTTTATTTCAGTCATAAATCCACAATCACATTCCAGCTATTATTTCCAGCCGGGTCAAATAAGGGATGAAATAATTATTCAATGCTGGACACAAACAGCAAAAAAGCCAGATGATTATTTTTATAAAAAGCCAGAAGCACTTCATGTTTATATTTGTTCATTCATGTCTTCTTATGGTGCTCCACACATTTTTACGTTTTAACGAAGACATGTTAACATATTCACAAATCAGGACATTTGCATAATTACTGTATATGTGCGCACATCTCATAGGTGTGTGTGCGCAGAGAGTTTGTGTATATGTGCGCGCGTCTCATACTATAGGTGTGTGTGCGCGCATTTCATATGTTGTTGTGTGAGCAGTTAGTAGTATATATAGATGTGTGACTGTTTCATATATGTGTATGCAAGTGGTTAAGTTGTGTGAATTCACAATTATTCGTTGAAAACACAATTCTTCGTTGTACTTGGTCTGGCTTTTAGATAAAGTCCTTCCATGTGCCATCTAGGGGATATTCAGTGAAGCACAACACATTTATTTAAATTCCCGAATGTTGCTTGAGTGATCTTGCGGCAAGTCGCGCGCCAAATTGGGGGATCTCGCGGGAAAATGCACGTATTCTTGATGGCCAGATCTGTAACTGGTGCAGTAAGTAGGTTCTCATTTCTTAAAGAACCATGTTGCAAGAAATATTCTGTGTTTGTATCAATCTATATTCCTGCGACGAGAAAATAAAAACTTCAGGTCGATAAAACTGGTCGATAAAAGATCCTGGATCAGGGTCATATGAGATCACTTAAAGGCTTAGTGAAATCAAATCAAAATAGTAGAATTAAAATAAAAAAAACAGTACAACTAAATAGTTTTTAATACTGAAGATAAGACCATTTACACACACACACACACATTACAATGAGAACTCAAGGGATTTTAACTAAACAACTGTGTAGCCTTATGAAAAAACACTTTAAAATCATGCTACTTGGACAAAAGGCTTAAATTTGCTATGGAGCATAAAGAATTGACCTATATATTGAAAAATACATAAGCAGTTGCCACTTTTCATATATTTAGAAATAGATTTAAATATATATGTGTATATATATAAATTTATATTGAACATATCAAAAATCCTAAAATAACAGCATACAGTGTTGAGCCACATCTAGAACCACCTGAGACCAGTCAGTGTCCATACTGACCTCTGTCCACCACAATATTACCAGTAGGTTAACAATATTAAAATGTTACAGTTTACTATTACCACTAATTTGTAATTTGAGCCCATGCATAAAAATAAATACATAAATGGAATAAACTTAAATGTGCAAAATACAATCTACAGTTTTTATTGTGTAATAAATTTACAATTTACACAATATAACAGACAACAGCAAAATCTGGCAAATTAAGACACTAAATGATACTGATACAATTCATATACTGATACAATTTATAATACTATATATATATTATATATATATTATATTATAATAATTTATAATTGTATAATACTGATACAATTCACACAATCTGACAAAGATATTGTCACACTGCTCAACTCAAAGTATGATTTATACAGGAGTTACACAAAGTCCACAGGATTGTGACAATCTTCCAGTGAAAGGAATCAGTCAAAAAGGAGATGAAATTTTTTAAAGGGAAAAATCGGTTGCTTGCTGTATGTAAGGGCTAGAGGAACAGGGCTGGAAAAGTTTATTTTCTCACCAGCTACACCAGCCTTCTCTTGTGGTGGATGTTCAACAAGTTTGTCCAAAGTCTGCAACTCCTGAAGTTTCGTAATATCTAATGTAACTATACAGTATTTATATATAAACATTTTAGATTTACCTAAACACAATTCAGCTACTTCATTCCCAACTGTCTTAAGCTTTAGAGGTGGGCTTGAGCTTGCTTGTGAGCTAGTGCTTACCTGAATAATGATGTAGTGCTGATGGAGACTCTGCAACCTTTTTCTGCAGTTTCCTTGTTGAGATTCTTGTTCTCTTTGAAGGTTTCTGAGGTGGCAAGCTTCTGAAAAGAACCCAGTTAAAGTAAAGTGTATGTAATTACCAAGATAACCTTTCCACAAACAAAACATATTAGTCTTTATTTATAGAATATAATTCATTGATGTCCATAAAAGTTACATGTTCTGGTAACTACTGTTGAACTAACATTGAACGGTCTATAATAAAACTACTGGTTTGCAAAAACTGATCATGAAGTAACATTACCTTACTATTTAAAAAAAAAAAAAGAAAAGGGTAAAAAGAAATTTAATATGTCAAACCACACTGGTTGACTTAGGACCAGCCTAATAATACTGTAACCAGCTGACTGAAAAAAACAAACAAACAAACAAACAAACAAAATACAAAACAACAACTTTCAACCTCATAACATTCTGACTTAATTTTAAAACCCACCTGCACTGTCCGCTTTGTCTTCTTCTTCATTTGATCTGCGGCAGGCAAAGTAGGTGGTGCGCTACCACCACCTAAAGTTCTGGATGGATGATGCTGGGTAAAGTGGTTTTCGGTGACTTGACATTGAGGTCTGGCGATGCCCTGTACATTTCTATAAAACCATTTAAATATTTGCAGACTTAGAGCATGTGTGAGACATTGTGGCTAATTCTGTCTTTTTTAGAATCTACATGTACTGTAGGCTTAATTGGGTTGGCTATGAGAAAATGTTGAACATTGAGTCTTAAATGTAGAATTAAAAATACGTTTGGCCATTAAATGACAATGGTAGACAGAAATCACTGAAGAACAAACATTAACTCATTGCTTCACTTCTTGATCAAAAAATATCCTGTACATTGTATTTTAGTTCTTTATTGGTAATGACATTTATACAGAATGTAAAGAAAGTTTACCATTTGCCAGTTTAATTTTTAATAAATTCATTAAGGTGTATACATTTGTAAGACGTTAATCATGTTAAGTGTTGGGTGTAACGCGTAATACTCAGATTACTTTTTTTATGTAACGAGTAATCTAACGTGTTAGGTCTGCCATTCAAGTACTCAGTTACTTTTTCAAAAATGTAATCCGTTATTCAGACAAGTTTATGTAATCCATGAGCCAGACAGCAGTCATTCCCAATCCATTAGTGTGTGTTTGTGTGTGTGTGAGTGTGTGTGAGTGGGTGAGTGAGGAAGTCGTGCTACAAGCCCCGCCCCTGATAAATCGCCCGCCCTCTGTTATTCCTGCTGTTATACCTCTATCTCACCTATGCAGTTTGACTATGCAAGGACCGACACACGGAAAGATGGAAACCTAATAGCAGCGCCAAGACTCGCGGTGAATCATGATGAACCATACTTAGGTGAACTAGGGGTATTAGTAGTTAACAGATTATGGGCCAAACTTCGCTGAGTGATGATCTTTACTAAACCAACATGCATGAGGAAGCACAAAGGAGTTTTCATTTTCTGCAATGGAAAAGTACTCTAACTAGTTACTTTTATCAGAAAGTAACACAGTAATGTAACTGATTACTTTTTGAAGACAGTAATTTTGTAATGTAATTAGTTACTTTAAAAAGTAACGTCCCCCAACACTGGTCATGTTGATCAACTAGGGACACCTGGTTGTACTGTACAATAATAAATAACTGTTGC
The DNA here is from genome assembly GCA_030347435.1 of Clarias fuscus. NCBI lineage: Eukaryota > Metazoa > Chordata > Actinopteri > Siluriformes > Clariidae > Clarias > Clarias fuscus. The sequence goes on from CM059220.1 coordinate 11,685,993, forward strand.
ATCGTAAATAACTGTTGCATCGTAGGGTGTCTTGCATTGAAATCTGCTGCAATGACACGGTTACTGCGTTCACCAGATATCAACACAATTTCGATCCGCTCATCACGTGTTGTTAACCTCTTCGTCATGTCAATGGCTGTGAACAAAGAGAAACTTGTAAATAACTCATGAAAGAATAAAGTTACGTTAAAACCAAGTCATTGTTTTTCTTGTGAAATTCCCAATAAGTTTGATGTGTCACATGACGCTCTTCCTATTAAAAGAACAAAAGTTGGATCCAAGATGGCCGACTTCCAAATGGCCACCATGGTCACCACCCATCTTGAAAAGTTTGCCCCCTCACATATACTAATGTGCCACAAACAGGACGTTAATATCACCAACCATTCCCATTTTATTAAGGCGTATCCATATAAATGGCCCACCCTGTACATATCTTCATTGAACACATGGTTGATTAAAAGAGAAACTTCTTTAAGTAATTTATTTTTGCAGTTCTAAAGCAGAAAGTTTCAACAACAAATATATATTACCTTTAACACAATATTCAGATTTATTTTATTTTCTATTAATTTCACATTTCAGAGGTCCAACCTATTAACCCCCCCCCCCCCCCCCCCCCTCCATCTACCCGTATGTAAAGAGTAAGATGAAGTATATAAAAAAGTACTTAACACTCTTTAGTGTAGATGGCACTGTTTGTCAGAGAACCCTAGCCCTTAAATCCCAAAGCATTTTAGCTATTCTTTCCATTATGATGTTTTAATATATATATATTAAAGTGAATTTTTTTCAGCACAACCTGAGCAATATAATGAACTCAATTTAATTTCATTTTAACTAACTATACACACGACTGAGCAAAAAAGGATCCTTTAAAAAAGGATCATATAGGCAAGAAATAAAACAGATTTATAAGATCACGTGTGACCATAATAATAATAATAATATGATAATAATAATAAGAAGAAGAGTGCATACATTAACTATGTGGTCAAAAATAAAGTGACAGGTGATGACCACCCTCTCACATACATTTTATATCAAGGACATCATATATAATAATATTCATGTTTTTTGAGTTCTACATTTTTGCATCGTCATTCCGGTAGTAATAAAATATAATTTTTTAAAAAGTAAAGATTAGTTTAATTCTACACAATATATCAGAAAACCCAAATGCGCAGTTTACAACCACTGTACAATGTGCGTATCTCTGAGATTTAGAGGCAATGAGCCATATTTGAGGCACATTTGAGAAGATTGAGAAAACGGCTAAAATCTCATTCATGTCTCAAAGACCGCTCATTTCTGTATATGTGAGTTGCACACAAGACAAATATAAACTATCTCTGAGATTTAGAGGTAATGAGCCCCATTTGAGACACCTTTGAGAAGATGCAGAAAATGCCTAAATCTCATTCAAATGATGCTCATTTCTGTCAAGGTGAAAAGAAGAGATTTACAGGAGATCTCATCTTGGGAGTTTTCTTAATCTGAGCACACTGACAAAGTAAAAGTGTCTGTATAATTCTTAAACATGCACAAAGTTTCAATAATGTTTCAATAAAATAATTATAAGTATAAATATAATGGTTTTTGTCTGCATTGCAATATAATGGTCCATTCATATATTGCACTAGTTTCCTATATATGAAAATTTATTATTTAATATACAGTATTGCATTAGTGAATTACAAGGTTTTTTCTTCCCTGATGGAATAAGCGTATTCCAAGATGGCGTTATAAGGATTAATTGAAATCAAATTATGAAAGAGTGTTTGAGGGAGCATGAGGCATTGTTTTCACACATGGATTTGCGAGACATTAACCCCATTGAGAATCCTTGTGAGGTGCTGGAGACTTTATCAAGTAGTCTGACTCTCCCATAACCAATACAAGATCTTGGAGTGCTTGAGCTTCCTTCAAGTGGAAATATTTTTACAATAATACAATAAACATATTACAGGGGAGTGGTGGCTCATGTAGCTAAATCTGTAGATTGTTGGCTCTTGATCTGTGGTTTGAGCACCACTGTTGGTAGATTGCCACACCCCATACTACCCAGCCAGTCCCATTTGTGAAATGTTAATGTAAGGGACCACCCCTAGAGGGCACTGTTTGCCCAATTGGTTTGTTTTGTAGTTTTTGGGTTGTAGACTCAGTTTCCCAGAATGCACCTTGGTCAGGTGATGAGAGTGCTCACCTGAACCGAGCTAGCTCATTAAACTTTCTATAAAAAGCAGTTTGTTCTGGGAAACTGGGTCGAGCATTAGTTACGTCATGTGGGCATTTATTTTAGTTGTATTTTTTTTGTATTTGGTTTGTTTTGGTTTTTGTATGTAACATCTGTTTTAAAGAAGGCTCTAGTTTTGTTATATTTATGTTCATTGTGTTTTGGTTTATGGAGCTAGTATTATTAGGTTTTCTCGTGTCTTATGTGTCTCCGTTCTTCGTATGTCGCTTGACACATCTGACATAAATTGACACATCTAAGATGAGATCATCGTGCTAATTACGATGCGGCTAATTTGGTTCTTCGAACACACCTGTTGTTGATGATTAGTATAGCTGGATTGAGTTGTCTAGGATTATTGCGCATTCGTGCGTTGGTTTAAAAGGCAATATGCATCGACAGTAGAAACAGTGATCACAACCCCTACGATTGGTTGACGAAATGGCAAAAGAGCGAGCTCAATTTTTTTCTCAAGTGGAGCAAGAGTTTTTATTAGAGATTAGATTAGATAATTTAAAATAAAAACAATTATTAAATGCGAGTGCTGCCCATGTTACATGTTCCTTGATATGTTATTTTATTTATACACTGTAAACCCTAATGCTCAAAGTAATTAAACACATTGAGTACTGTTAACTTAAATAATTGCAATTAGGGTCAAATTAATAGACCTCTTTGAGTATTCAGAACTTTTTGGCATTTATGAGTTTGTAGAAATGACACTTTTCAAGTTAGCTGAACAATGATATTTATGTATAGATTTGATATTTTATGTAATTGTAAGTACTTAAGTAACAGTAACTGTCACCTTAAACATCCACCAATGTAAAAATCTATCGAGTACTGGTGGCTCAGTGGTAGGTGTTTCGCCTGCCATGCGAAAGGCCCGGGTTCAATTCCCAGGCTGGATTGTCTGCAAAAATTTTAACAGTTCAACAAACTCCAAAATTGATAGTTTTGTTTACTTAAAATTGGAAACATCATTACTTAAAAAATTTGATGTAACTGATTACCTCAAATATTTTGAGTTTTGCCAACTTAATCGGGTTTACAGTGTATGTGTGTGCATGTATGTGTAAATATATATATATGTATGTAATATATACACTGTACACTGTTTATGAGATTATATATATAATCTCATAAACAGTGTACAGTGTATATATTACATGCATATATATATTTACACATACATACACACATACACTATATATATATAATCTTAAATCCTATTTGTATTAATTGCTCTTTTTGTCATCTTTAATGTCAGAGCCAGCAGTGGACCCATGCGAACATGGGAACAAGTAAAAGTGAAGTACAAGAACACGTATAGTAAGAAGAAGTATATTGTCATGCTGTGCTAAAGGATCCTGTCTATACACAAGGAATTTGAAAAATTCTGCAAATAATCCTCACACCTTCGGTAACCGGTTGCTCTCTCATAAACGAAATGGCAAAAGAGCGAGACATGGCTGCAACAGATTTGAGAAAATTACCTCCACTTATATGGACGCAATCGGCGGATATTACATTCGGGGGATTGTTGCATATTATTAGACACACATGGAGATTAACACACGAATTATGACCACAGCCACACACGCATGTATACATATACTGTATGTACTGTATGTTTAAATACATCCATGCTCAAAGTATTTCCCACGTGAGTCAGTCAGCGTCAGTCATGCTCCTTAACCAATCAGATGTGACCTCGCCAATTCAACCAATCATAACCCGCCAGGAGCACAGCCTAAATCCTGTTTACATGAAATAAATCTGCTTCTGAGCAGGTTTAAGCTTACGGACATGTTGCTATGACAGCAAGTGCGAGATGCGCATCGAAGAACGAAATAATCTCAGATCAGGACAAATCCACAACAATCAAATCCAGCTAACTGAGTTAGCGACGTACAAAGAACGGACCCCTGGTCTGTGTGTCTCCAGTGTTTGTTTTCCTCTTGTTTAGGAATGCAATTAGTCATGCAATTTCTGTTAAAGCATGGGTCATCTCCAAAGATTCCAAGCAATTCCATGTCTATTCCATGTTACTATCCTTGGTACTGGATGTTTCCATCGGGATCAATACAGTATCTGTCTGTCTGTCTTTGCATGCCATCATGCAGCGTTGCAGTGAAGTGATCTTTCTATTAAGTCGTGTGGACAGAATTATTTTAAATGAAGTTGAAAAATCCCATTTTTTAAAAATACCCGGCTACATGTGGACATGGCCTGATCTGACAAGTGGTTCCTCCAAAATCAACAGAAAATGCTACTTTACTGACTACTTCTGTATCAGAATTATTCAACCACTTGATAAGAAACATCTTCAGTACTTAATAAATCCTTGAATATTTAACTATTATGACGCGCTGCAAACATGATGTTTAGCCAAATACTAATTCTGGCAGTGCTTCTGAGGGATCTTAATCCATTTCTCTTTGTCAATGGCCTCTAGTTCAGTAAGATTCTTGGGTTTTTGCGTGCTGAAACTGCTTTTTACTATTGGATTCAAGTGAGATGACTGTGATGGCCACCCTAGAACCATCCAGGACTTCATCTGATATCAAGCCTTGGTGGACTAAATATGCTTGGGATCATTGTACTGTTGAAAAGTATATTGACACCGAAGTTTCAGCTTCCTCACAGATGGCATGACATTTTCTTCAATGACACTAGATTGAATCCATCTTGGCCTTTACACCTTTCCAGTGCCAGAGGAAGCAAAGCAGCCCCAGAGCATCACTGAGTCACCAGCATGTGTCACTTTAGGGAGGGTGCAAACTTCTGTATATGCTTCACTACTGATTCATAGTCACAAATTATTTTTTTACGAGTGCATAGAACAAAATTCCCAAACATCTGTCTTTTTTATATGGTTTTTAGCATATTGGAGCTGACTTAGCAGGGTACGTCTTGGGCTGACCTTCATTGTCTGTTGTAACCAAATCTTTCTGTAGGTCTTTTGCAGTTAATCAAGGGTTATTCAACACTTGCCAAGTGATAAAGCCATTTCTAAGGCTTTAGGACTCCAGTGAACCATTATTCACATAAAGAGCCATTATTCACAAGAGGACAAAACTCAGAACTAGAAAAATTACTCCAAAAGCATAATGACACGTCATCCAGGAGCTCATAAAAGAACCCAGAACAACATCTAAAGAAATGCAGGTCTCACTTGCCTCAGCTAAGGTCGATGTTCACAACCAATGAGAAAGAGACTGGGCAAAAATGGTATCCATGGGAGAGTTCCAAGTCCAAAGCCACTGCTAACCAAAAAGAAAAAGAAAAAAACTCTTGATTATCCCCAGGATTATCTCAAGCACAAACGCATTTTGGTTATGCAGCAGGACAATGATCCAGAACACACCAGAAAGTCCACCTCTGAATGGCTCAAAAAGCAAGCCATTCACATTATATTAATAATATTTTTTAACACTGAAACCCTTTTAATTCTAGCAATTTATGCTAAAGCAATTCCATGTCCATTCCATGTTACTATCCTTGCTACTGGATGTTTCCATCGGGATCAATGCAATATCTGTCTGTCTGTCACTGCATGCCATCATGCAGCCTTGCAGTAAAGTGAACTATCTATTAAGACTATAGAATACAGTACATGAGTTGACTCTTTGACTGGTCTTCTTAAAGGCATTCATAGAGAAAACATAGTATTGATTTGACCAGAACACTGCTGTCACCTGGCCTTCTCACTGAAAAGTAGTTTAAATCTCACTCTTTTCCCCAGATCTTTAGATAACATATTTACAAATATAATACAAAGAGTGAGTATTGAAGCTTTCTCAAAGTATGCCATAATTTCTCTTTACATGTGTTGTGTGAGTGTTGTGCACTTTCACAAACCAGTTGGCATCTCATTGTATGTCCTCCGGATGCAGCAGAGTTGTCTACTAATTGTTACTGGTACAAAGGATTTGATGGGTGAAATCCAGCATCTGTCTACTTCCCCACAATACACCCAGGCAAACAGATGCCGTTTAAAGGGATAGGAGTTTGATCCATTGCAAACTGAACATAAACAATTTCACATCCACTCAATTTGTAAATGTGAGTGCTTATTATCTCAAAATGTGAATAACAAATTGCATGTGTGTTTTTGGGAAAAACACACACACACACACACACACACACACACACACACACACACACACACACACACACCTTTTACTTCTCACCTTTGATTCTTAATTGTTCCTTGCTCTCTCTTTCTTTCCTTCTCCCTACTTTTTCCATTCTGTATTTTTCAACAGCTTACTACTACTACTGAATGATAATTATTAACTACTTCCAGTACTTTACACATGTTGGTTATTCTCACACTACCTTCCCTTGTGTTGATGCCTGCACAAAAAATTAAAAAGACATCTTCCTAATATGAAAGATGTCCAAGAGCAGTTCTTTCACTTCTGGATTGTATTTTCTTTCTTTCTTTTTTTTTTTTTTTTTTTTTTTAAAAAAGGTTGTGAATATAGGCATGCAACTACTGATGTGTTATCCACACCATAGGACCCAGCAAATGAGGAAATATATTAAATAGAGCAGTCCACGAGTGCGATTCTCTCTTTAATGAATCTCTTTGTACTATCGATTACTATTGTTAGCCTAATGGAATTTTTAGTTTGTATTGATCAATTTTACATTACAGACAGACAGATTACTTCAAAAGTGAAGTTAATATTAATAGAACAATGAACCACACTTTAAAATACATGTACATACAGTATGAATCTCTGGCTTAACTCATAAACGTGGTATTGAAAGCATAGGGTATGTGTTTTTTTTATTTTTTGGAGGTGGAGGTGTTGGAGGTGGTGTGATAAGTGAGTAACTCTAAGTGAACATTTTATCTTTTGCCTTTAAAATATCTTGGGTAAAACAAAAGTAAAAGAAATCTCAACTGCAGACAGACTGAGGTCAAGTTAACTTACCATTCAACCAACAGAAACAGTCTCATCAACAAAGTCGAATATAAAATGAAAGGAAAGATACACTGTAGCTTTCATTTATTTATTTACAAAAATACAATACCGGTTGCATTCCAAAACTTAATGTCAAGTCAATGTTTCATAAACGACATTGTGATTTTTAATTGACTCATCACTGTAATTGTATTGCTGATTGAAATACACTCTGCTCTGTTAGATATGAGTATTGAAATTGGCCAGAGGTACAACAGCATGCTACTACTGCAGAAATAGTATTTTCCTGGTGTATTACTTGTGTATTAGTAACACAATAAAAATTAATGTACTGTCCTTATACTTCATTAAACATACACATTCATTTCATTAATTCCTGTGTCATGTATTTACGTTAGTACGTAAACAGCCATATTCTTTAAGTGTACTAAGTATACTTTAAATTGTTCCACTTTAGCACATAAAAAAATACTTAAGAACACTTAAGATGTGCTTTTATATAATCGAATTACAACTTAAATACACAGTACAACATGAGTTGTTCCAAAATAGCAAACTTCAATTATGCTAATCATTAGTCTGGCTGAAAAAACACATAAGTGTGCTCTGGCATGCCATCAATTTAATAATATTAGCATACTTTTGTCAGGGATAACCCCTAGAGGGCGCCAAAGCGCCCTGTAATTTTCGTTTGTAGTTCCTTTGTTTAGACTTCAGTTCCCATGGGGCAACTCGGTCAGGTGACCAGGGGGCGCTCACCTGAACCGAGTTGGTTATTAGTTTTATTATAAATAGTTTGTTTTAGTTCTCCTGTGTTGTCTTGCAACTGTTCATTTATATTAGTCATGTATGCCTGTTTCCTAGTGTCTTTTGTTTTGTCTATACGTGTTTTAGTTTCGGTTTCATTTAAAGTCTATTTGTTTGTTGAGTTTCCCTGCCTGTTTTGTGTTTAAATAAAACATCGTTTCCTTTATACAACCTGGATCCTCCTGCGTTTATGCCGAACAACAACATCCCGAAACGTGACAGATTGCAAGACCTAAAAAGAGGCATAGCAGAGGAGCCCTGCCCCGGGGAGATTATTTTTGGGGGGGGCAACGATGTTTGGAGTTTGGGGAGCCGGCGTGGAAGGTAGCCGGAGAACCAAACGGCGTAGCGGCAAGAGAGCGGAGTGTGAGCGGGACGTGCAGCAGGGAGCAACCTCCCAGCTCGATTGGAGCAGCTTTCGGCGGTGCGCTAAAATAAATGAAGAGCGCATTCGTGACCTGCGGGAGCAGGTGGCCAAGCTCCAAGGGCAGGTAGCACTGCTGCACCGCGCCGCCGAGGACAGCGAGCTGCCGCCGCTGCACTGCAGCGAAGAGGAGGGCGAGCGACCGTCGCTGCACTGTGCCTTCGAGGACGGCGAGCTACCGTCGCTGCACTGTGCCTTCGAGGACGGCGAGCTACCGTCGCTGCACTGTGCCTTCGAGGACGGCGAGCTGCCGTCGCTGCACAGTGCTGCCGAGGACGGCGAGCTGCCGTCGCTGCACAGTGCTGCCGAGGACGGCGAGCTTCCGTCGCTGCACAGGGCAGCCGAGGACGGCGAGCTTCCGTCGCTGCACAGGGCAGCCGAGGACGGCGAGCTTCCGTCGCTGCACAGGGCAGCCGAGGACGGCGGGCTTCCGTCGCTGCACAGGGCAGCCGAGGACGGCGGGCTTCCGTCGCTGCACAGGGCAGCCCAGGACGGCGGGCTTCCGTCGCTGCACAAGGCAGCCGAGGACGACGAGCCGCCTCTTCCTCCGCCGCCGCCTTCATGCGCCGCTGAGGACTTCGACCTTCCTCTTCCTCCGCCGCCGCCTTCATGCGCCGCTGAGGACTTCGAGCTTCCTTTTCCTCCGCCGCCGCCTTCATGCGCCGCCGAGGAGCACGAGCTCCATCCTCTTCCTCCGCCGCCGCCTTCATGCGCCGCCGAGGAGCACGAGCTCCATCCTCTTCCTCCGCCGCCGCCTTCATGCGCCGCTGAGG